>PQWD01010231.1:33258-189063 GCA_019425675.1 Leucinodes orbonalis
TTCCGAGTTGCTTTCGATATTAGAAGGGCTAGCATTTTCTGATTAGTCATGGACATTTATCTTGTAAGTATCCCTTAAAAAAACGCGAAACACTCTACTGAAGCGACGGTACCTATCAATCTCCGCCCGCCTCTGTCTTGACTTCAAAGCCTCTGGTTTGTTGTCAAAAACAAGGTTTTTAAAAGTAATCCCTTATTATGCCTAAATAATGACTAAATGTAATTTTCAAGCGAATAGTCGTTTTAAGCGCATATGTCAAGTCTTTAAAAACGACTAAAACTGTTGTGAAATAACTAAAACCTATGTCCATTTTTATATAGCGAACTAATTTTCTGTAACTACATACTATTTTATTTAAGAACTTAATATGTGTTTCTTTGTTCATTCAGATGTGATGTTGTGTGCTTGGAAGTCAATATTAAGTACGATGTGCATTTAGGCAGTAACCAATTTTTTGCCGCGCATTTACTAGGTGAGAGGACTTAGGTTTGAGAAAAATAATTTCATTGTATTCGTTACTTATTACTTTTTTATAGTGTCACAGTCAATCACTTAGTTCTCCACACATGATATGGTTAGGAAATGAGGAGTCAGATATTCACGGTTGACACATACAAACACGCAGTTAACATGCAGTTAGAATGGCATAGAACGCGCAGTTAGTTTTGCATATATAATAGGTCATTAGATACCTATAATTACCACGATTACGGAGAGCTGCGACACCATTAGATTAAACGAACTCTCTAAAGTATGAGTTTACTTCCACTGTGGTAAGCGAGCAGTTAACTCGCTATAAGAAAAACCATAGCTATTTGTGATGCCTGGAATATACCATTTTAGGTGCACCGAGGAAAGACTGTGAAGCGTGAAATCGTCAATCTCATTTTTTTTGCAAAGGTTTAATATGGAGAGAATTGCCATAATGACACCTGTAAGTCACTATCGGAATAAATGTTATTATAGTAACAACTTCCTGTTTATTTATTGTGTTATTATAACATTGTGTTTATTTATTTAGGATAGCCAACATAACAAACACCATACAATTGTAAACTTATATCTATAAATACATGATTGTAGTGTTGCCTTAGTTAAAGGCTGCCACGGCATGCACAACTAAATAATGAGTCGACAGACAGAACGCCTAAATCGTTTAATTTTAAATTTACATTAACATTATTCTACTTATTATTGGCAGCTAGTGCCAGCAAAGTAGACTTAAACTTGCGCAGTGAATATGACAAATCGAGTTTATGGCTATGCGAGCGTGATTATTGACCGAATTGTTTCTGAATCCTATTAATGGTTGAAAAGTGACCCAAGTGTTCGATGATTTGCCAGTTAACAATGATATTGTAAAGTCTTATAGATACGATCAACTATATATTAAGCTACGATATCATCCAGTTAATACAACAATTATCTTAATTTAACAGAATTATGCAAAATTATTGTCGATATTAGGCATAAACATAGATAGAGATAGAACATTTAAACGAAATAGTATGAATTGTGAAAGGTTTATAATGATTTGTTTGATGTATGACAAAGTAAAAAAATATATATTTTCTTTAACTGCCTTTGTGATTTAGTGGCTAATCGAAGACCGAAGATCTTAATTTTAAAGCGAGCAATCATTTAGACAGGTAATTTTGATGGATTTTACTATAAACGGAGTCATCTGCGCTTGCCATATACCTTATGAAGCTATGAAGATCATTAGCAGCTTACTGTGAAGTTCATCCGAAAATAGAAACAGGAAATAAAGAGAAAGGGAAAGAAGATGAAATTTAGTATTTTAGATTGACTGAAATCAGCAGATTCAAAGATCGACAGATTCAATGTACACATTATATGTACGAAGTTGCCACACAATACAAACCAAATACTTATTAACGTACTCGTATTATATTGAAGGTCGCTAATAGTGTATAAGATTCCTCAGGCGATAGACAGTAAACTGAAACGGTTTACGTTTACATAACATAATTAGGTATTTTCACTACCAATCTCATGTTACTCGTAATTTAAAGTTCCAATTAAATGCTTGAATACTGTCTCTATTCGTAAGTGTAAGGGCTCAATTGAATTGATACATTCTAATATTTTTTTAGAATGGTTCCCAGAACCGGGTTACGTACCTTCAGATTAGGGCTTTCTTTTGAACCTAATGAAAAAGGGCCCTGAAATGTATATAGCGTACATTTTTCAACTGTGTACATCATAGGAACTACTGGCTGAGACTGAGACTGGCTGCAGCAGGGAAAATTTGGCTAGATGGGGTTTTTTGGATGGTGAGGACATTGATTGCCTTTGTGGTTCGGCCCAAACGATGGCCCATCTGACATCATGCCGCGTGCCCTTCCAGCTGCACGCGGAGGACCTAATGACAGCGTCAGATAATGCTGTCGCTGTGGCTGCTTTCTGGGCCGCTAAAATTTGAATGTGTGTTTGCCTTCGACACGCTAAGAAGAAGAAGATAGGAACTACTGAGATAGGGACATAGAGATCCACAGTCGTAGTATTGCTTCTTTTAACCCCCTCTTATTATCCATTAAAAAATAGTGGGGATGGTGGAAATTACTGGAGTTGAAGACAGTCGCCGTGGTCGAAATTGGTCGAAATGACATCCTATTTTGATTTCTTAAGTATTCGCGTTAAATTTAACGGAGTAAACATAATATTTATGTACCAACATATGTATTGTATTTGACTTATGTATTTGATGTAAGATTAAGACGTCGGCTATCACACCAATGATATAGTTATATATTGTTTTGGGTGATTCTATGTACCATCATCATCATCAGCCAATAACGGCTTACTACTGGGAGATATGGGGAGATTGGTATCCTTAATCTACCACGCGTGCCCAACGGATTGAAGGGTGTTAAGATTATAGTCGGGACTTACGGCTTAAAGTGTCCTCCAAAGCACGGAATCATCTTTCTTTTCAGACAATCAGGTGATTTAACCTGCACTTTCGTAACCAACCTAGAAAATATCACACAACGAGACGTTTCCCGTAACTATTGAGGCAGACTACGGATGAGAGATGTTTAAATGTGTATTTATCTCATGAGCTATTAATTTAAGTTGAATGATGTAATACTTGTGATAAATAAATAATTTGTTTGGATAAGGATTATGATCATATTTATGAAAACACCTTCGCGAATGATGCCTTATTTTAGATAATATTTTTAGCAAAAATTATGTTATAGGGAGCTAACCTTAAAAGATGGACCTTTAAAAAGACAACAATACTCTCATACATGACTTTTGCGAAACTTTAACCGTTTACGCATCGGAATCTCCAAGTATAAAAAAATCCCCCTGATTTTGAAACGTTCTTCATTGCTGCTCCGCTTCTATTGCTTGCAGCGTGATATATAGCCTTTCTCGATAAATAAGCTATTTAACACTGAAAGAATTTTTCAAATCGACCCAGTAGTTCCTGAGATTAGCGCGTTCAAAGAAAGAAACAAACAAACTCTTCAGCCTTATAATATTAGTATAGGAGAAATATCTATAGATACCGCGATTGTAGTCATACACTCAAAGATGTTAATAATCTTGCCAATTCAATTCGTGGTGTTCAAATTCAATATAAACTTCGTAAAGGAGGGAATCCGACATGAAGGTAATCTAATTTTACATAATGAGGGGTAAAATCAATGAAATTTTTTCGTTCCAGTGGGCAAAGAAGAAAAACAAATCACAATTCCATCATTTTTGAAGTCATGTAATTAATTCTGTCTCTCTTGCCCCTCTCTCTCTCTTTCAACATTGTTACACAGACTGTAGTTATATTAAATAAGCCATTTTGCGCAAGATATCTAGGTTTTTTCCCTTTTCATTAAGCTTCCATACGCACCATAGAACAAACATTGGCATGCTATATGAATAAAGATAACTAGCACGTAATCCTTGGCTGAAAAATAAAAAGGATTTGAATTCAAGAATCGATTGAGATCGAGAAGCATAGATGCTGCGAAATTTTATTAACTGTGGTAGCATGTTTAATTTTCGTACAATGATAATTATCTTTGTATTGAAATATTATCCTAAGCTAATCTTGTGATAGGGAACAAAGAACTGCTTCCTTCTGAAGATTATCTCTTTGTTTTATATGACGTTGAAGATCGTAAGCGATTATTGCGATTAATTATAATAAGTAATGACTCAGATTACAAAAAGCCGTTTTAGTAGAGTCCTTAAAAAACCTTCTGATTTTTATTATTTAACATTTTAAGATACTTATCTCGATGTAACTATTACTTCATCATCATCAGCTCACTCATTTTTTCGCATTTCGAAGATTAGTTTCAATGTATTTGGGCCACGTGCTGGTGAGCTATTTGGCGTAATTTTAATCGACCAGTATAGATACCTACATAATATGACACAGATAATACGGTACGTACTTATTAAATTGTTCACATATATGAAATTGACATATCAAACTGAATTTACCTATTTACTTCAAAGGCAAACGCGACACAAACTCATTAAGAACCGGGTTAAAGGTGAAATCCTTTTCAAAACCCGATGAGCAAATTGTATGTTATGTAGGACAAAGGGGAAACTTTCCAAACTCACAATAACACCCTCCACCGATATATTTCCTCACTTTGCCGCTTAGAGTTTCATGGAATCTCGTAGCAAATTGTCCCCTAGAAATAAGTTGAGAATATATTAATATAAGTCTCATATGTATGTATGTATGGATCACATAGGATCCATACATTTTAGTGTTCTTTATTGGTCGATAAACTGAAATCAATTAAGAATGCATTTAACATTTACTGATGACCTCAGACTATCTCGCAGTCGCTCCGGAATTCCTGATGGCTCAACCAGCTGATTCCCTCGAAACTACAATGTGGGTTTGCAATCATCATCATCATGATCAAATCAAATTAATCCGTGACGTAGTTGATATCGAAATGGTTCATTTTCACGGAGGAAAACTTTCCACATACGGTCGAGCGTGAGAGGAATACGCCTAGTAGTAGTTCCACAAGGGAAGCCCGCTGAATGCTTTTAATACGCTGTGACGATTCACAGTAAAGGCAACGCTAGCGTACTGCAACTGACTACGACCGAGACTTGTAATACAGAACCTAGTATTAGTCCGCGGTGATCAGAACTACGCTTTAAAGGCATACACGCCGCTTTTTTTTTTGACTATGTATTGATGTGAGCGAGGAATTTATAATGGTGCTTAGTGTTGCTCTTAAGTCTCTTATATGATCTACTCGCTCCAAAGCAGTGCCATCTATTGAATAGGTAAAACAAAACTAGAGAAAACATAAAACATATAATAACATGAGTTTGGTTAGGGTATGTGAAAATGTCGCTGCCAATTATTTCAACCTACTTATTGTATTTCAGATTAATGAAGTAAAAAATAGTATCACTCCAAATAATGGTATCAAATAGTCGAAAGCGTTTCTAATTCGTGTAAGTGATAGTGCAAACATGGTGACAGTGTTAAACCGGTGAAGTTCTGTGCCATGAACGTCATCACAGCATGAGCGCATGGATGGCGTTGTTCGGGCTTGTGTGGCTATTGCGCGTGCGCGGCTCACTATGCGGGTGCGGTGCGTGCAAACGTGCGCGCCTGGACGAGCCCGGTCCACCCACGCCTAGCCCCGAGCGAGCGCCTTTCGATGTCATCGCGCTGGAGACCTGCACGCGTGACGTCACCGTGCAAACGGACTTCGACGACGATGAAGATCTAGATAAGATCGAAATACAGATCGCCGAGGACTGTAAGTATTTGGACAGAATTGTAGATTTTCAGTTCCCTTCAGTATCATCATCATTACAACCTTGAACGACCACTGCTGAACGAAGGCCTCCCCTTATAGTTGTCAGTTTCCTTGTCTTATAGTAATGTTTTTCCTAGTTAGTATGGTGGCAACCGAGGCGCGACTCGATTAGGCTCGTTGTGTAAATTTTAAGCCTGAGAGCCATCTGCCAATTGCCCGGTGAAGCTGTAAAGGCAATCTGCGGCCAACTGCAGTAGTCAGTTCGAAAGAAAACAAAATTGATGAGTCTTACACAATTTCACCCAGCCTTGTGCATACGGAATTTGTCGACGACTTTTTTTAAGCCACCACAGATCATCTAAGAATGACAGTATTTGGGCAAAAAGTAGACTTTTAGGAATCCTTTCGTATTACATAATAATAGTTTCCAGTCATGCGTGAATTCAGATGGAGCATGCCATAGAGTGCTAAACGCATCGAGTAACTTTTGATTTTCTACTCCACGCGCGATTCTTTACAGTGCTTATAAGCAAATACAAAAAAAACGTAATTAGATCGAACGATCGAAGAACGAGGTACTTGGAATAAGTAGAAGATTTGTTTGGTGGTCAAATAGTTAAAGTTCGAATATTCGTATGGCCTCTTCCGATACACATAGTGCCACCATATACATACGTAGACCACCGTGCAAAAGGATCAAAGGTAAAAAAGGGAGAGAAAAGGAAAATCTTAATGAGATCGAACATAGATGGCTGAGGTATTTAAGTATATAGTTAATATTTTGTATTTTTTCTAAATATTTAAATTTTCAATGTGAAAATACGTAAAGAGACAATAGACTTTAACAAAAATTATCAGATTAAGGTAAGTCATAAAATCTGACAAACGGCGCATAAGGAATGTTTATCTTAACCTTTTTTTTAGTTCTCATTTAAAAGTTAAGTTCAATAAACGTGCTATTAAAATTCAGTGGTTCCTACATTTGGCCATTTGACCAACTTTGCAGCACAATTCCCAAAATTACTTCATCAGTGTGTTTGTAACTCACTTATAAAGCTGACTAATTGTTTCATGTTTCAAATTCATTTATATTATGCCTAAGAATAAAATTAGGACAGTTACATGAAGAAATATAAGATACACCCACAGAAGAAAACCGCAAGTGCTATCACTGAAGTTTTTTAATGTTTCATCTTAATAATGTAAAAACATAACAAAAAATACCGACTACAACGAAAAAGCAAAAACTAATATCCGCTTTTACTTGCTTGTAGTAAAACAAGTATTGTGAATTAATATGTATATATTATTAGGGGTATATTATTAGGTGTTTTCTATGTATAAATGTTTGTATGTCCAAAAAAAAAGTATATATATATTTATCCGTTGTTTAGTACCCATAAAACAGGCTTCACGCTTAACTTGGGACTAGATGGCGCTGTGTGAATGTCAGTGGATATTTATTTATGTATACTTACATTTAAGCTGAAGAGTTTGTTTAGCTCTTGGCACCGAAAAGTTTACACGGCAAAATACCTAATATAAATATAATGTACCGGGAACGATAAATAATACTAAATAAATGTCCACTGACATTCACACAGCGCCATCTCGCCCCAAGTTAATCGTAAAGCCTGTATTATGGATACTAAATAACGTATTAACATACTTATACTTTTTTATTTAAATACATACATATTATACATAGAAGACACTTAAACCATTACAAATACACATGTTCATGCATACAAATGTTTTTACTGCCCGGGGATCGAACCCGGAACCCTTGGTGTTGCAGCCGACGTCTCAACCACAACAGCAAATGGGTCGTCAAATTGATTTGTGTGATTTGGCCATGTAAGCACATAACAGAGCCAATTCACCTTACCAGATGATCGCCAGCCAGATGGTCGATTTTAAAAACATTTGAAGTAGGAAAAAATAAGGAAGCATAAATACTATTACTATACTATACTATTTTACTAGGTGGCAGACTCGATACTTAGTCGTCTAGGTAGGTACCACCGCAGTGCCAGATATCATCCCGTGAAACAGGAGTGTTAGTGTTTCGGATGAGGCACCGAAACTAGTGAAATTACGGGTATAAAGCCTACATCTGTCTCGTGACGGGCGCAGTGCGGCGTTCATGGAGAATAATAACTGTCTATCAGTTGTTGGTCTCCTTTAATGCCGCTCTGTCATGGTCTGGCGTATCACTTACCATCAGGTGAACGTCTAGACCGTCCTGTACACTTATAACATTTTAAAAAAACATATTTAATACTTATGAAACCATTACATCACATTCATATTGCGGCCCATGTTTTCCCTAATTGGTTGAATAATTCTCGTCTGCTTCACAATAACTGCCAAGCCCCTATCAACGAATAAATAAAACTTTCAATTGGTCTGCCTATCTTTCCAGTAATTTATTTAAATTGGCGTCAGATTATTCATCGCGGATATCCGCAATAACAACTGTGGCCGCATCGATAAATCTGAATACTCTTTACTGTATTTTATTTCATGAGTAAGATTTATTAAGACAGTACCTTTTCATTTTTTTAAATAAATTAATAACTGCATTCGTGGTAATCAACAGGCATCTCGAAGTCTAATAAGATGTATTGAATTTTATAAGCTAATCGTTAAAATAAAAAAGCTCAAATTCTACGGTTATTGCCACAAATATCGATTGAATACGAAAATATGGTTTGATGACATAATAATATTTGAATAGTTAAAATACAGTAAGTTACTATGTATATTCCTTTATGTAAATCTGGGGCAAAAGTGATCCATTCAATTAAATATATACCTAATTTCATTCAGACATGTTTATGCACACATATATTTGTAATGCCCGGGGATCACACCCACGGGTCGTCAAGATCTGAATAAGATCGGAATCTATCAAGTCATTCGTATTAGAACTGAGCAAATAAGTACAACGTTCATTGAGTCTCTTGAATAAGGGAATTAATCCTTATATCACTAGTTATCAGACAACGGTATTGATGAGGGCTTCGCTAGAACCTATAACGCCGGGTTTATTGTTTTATTTTGTGAAGGCTTTGCGACGTAATCTATTGACTCTGAAACAGAAATAAAAGTTGATTACAAAGTTTATAATAATAAGAATATAGGCCTTAAGTAAGTCAAGATGGTACCATTAATATGACTATTTTGTCACGTCGCGACTTTATGATAGAAATATTATTCAAGGTATCAAAAAATCGTTATTTCACAATAAGTGCATACGTAACTACTTCTGAATAAAAGTGCGATACATTATGTTCCTATGTTGACTGCGTTCGGTATGCAACGAGTCGGAGTCGGAGTTCTTATTTTATAGCTCCATGCTTAATTGACGGCGCCGCGCGCAATACAGTTCAAAGCAAAACATTTTCCGGCGTTACGAATAATATGACTGTAATATACATAGACCAGGAACAGGCATTATGTAGACGTGCAAACTTGTATTGTTCAATTGCACACATTTTTGTTGGTCCCAATCTGAGATTTGTCTCTCAGTATCGACTTCTGACTACTACAATTGTAAACATGCATGCGCGTAATACTAACTAATAAGAAGGTTGTCACCTTATTAATACATTGCGATTTTAAGTACATAGAAATGTTTAAAATGTCCGTTAATGAATCTTGTATTTTCCCTCAAACGCGGGTTAGCAATTAAATATATTTTATGGTTTTTCCTTGGGCTTTCAAAATGGTAATCGGTAAGAAATATTTCAACAAACGTGTTTAATTGGAGTAGCTAACAGAAATTATATGAATGGAGGTTAATCTTAAATTAAAATGACGTTCCTGGCTCTCTTCCAAATGGATTACTATTGTAACGTGAGTTTGTTATAGCTAGTCATTTCATTGTCTTTATCAACTCTTAGAATATATTGTATTCGTACTATTTCAAATGTCTTGATCTTAGCTACAATTTAAAGAGAAAAACAATAAATACTTCGTGAGTTTTTATAGCACGTAAAGACGCAGATGAATCCTAGATAGGATTTAGTATAGTCCACAATTAAAACTAAATAACTAAATATTCTCCAATGGTCTAGCAAAAAATGCAAACGGGATGTAATAAAACTGCATTTGGTGTTCGTTATACGTCGATAGTTAGAATCCGAAGATAGAAAACACATTTAAAGTTCGCGTCGTTTGTTTCAATGTATCCATTTTGTTCGCAGTGCACGTTGGAAACTACGAATGCGGGAACGAGCAGACGGCAAGTCCGAACAGCGCTCGGCGCGCTTCAGGAAGTTACCAGGTCTGTTATAATATTATCAGGGAACAAACAGTACTTTTGTTCATCGGAGAACCTAGACAACTTTGTTGTTGTGTGGGAATGTAGGTCGTTTAAGGCCAGTATACAGGATGTTTGGCGCATGGACCGACAAGATATTTGGGTCTTACGCTACTTTTTCCCGGTAGACGCAATATTTTGTTTCAGTGTTCCAAGATTTCAGAGTTTGAGAGGTATTCATTTTTTCCCGATATGAATCATATGAAGTAAAAATTTATTTAGAATAAGAATACATTACAGAATACAAAATTATGCCATGCCGTGCACTAAGCACCCTATATTTGGTATAAAACTGTGTTTCAGTGTGAGTTGATGTGTTACCGTATAGAATTATGTGTATAAACATTCTAGACAAATTATGGTTTAAGGTGCTATGGTTTCTTAAACTGTGTATGATACACACAGTTTTTCACACATATGCGAAGAAGAAATATTTATCTAATTTTAATGCATACAGGCAATAATATTGGAGAAATAATGTCTACATTGCATCGGTGGCTCCATGGTGTGGCCTGTTTCTCTCCTACCGGGAGGGCTGAGGTTCAAATCCCGCCATGTGCTAATATGTTTTCAAATTTTCGAAAATATATGTACGTTATCCGACGCTCTTACGGTAAAGGAAAACATCGTGAGGAAACTAAGGCCTATCCACCCTATACAGGTAGGCTCGTGCCCCTCAGTGGGGACGTTTCATGGGCTGAAGATGATGAATGGCTACATTAATGAATAAGCAACATAACTTAACTTTGGTTCTTAAACCGCGTGACAACCACCGACTTGAGTAAACGTAATGACCAAAGGCACAGAGATTTATATTTGCCTGTAACATATATATTTTTTAAACATTAAGTTAATTCAGCACGCAATAAACTTGGAACAAATCAAGTTGCGGTACACCACCATATGGAATCCGAACGTACAACTTCCGTATCAAATAGCAATCTAAATAGTCTCAGACCACTAGAGTATGAAGGCATTTGAGAATTATTTCGGGGAAAACGTACATGTCTGCATGTGGCAGACATATATCACTCATTTTATACAATCCGTAAATCTCAACACGTGCCGTGACGGTAACGAAGCGTATCTTATGGTATACCTACATATTGTTATCATGTCTACCGGCGTATATTCTTGCGTATATACATACTCGTATTTAAAACTTTTTTAAAGTGATAGATGTTTAACATTTATCATAAAAGACGTTGTAATTAACCCTCTATATTTCACATAAATATATGAAAATATGAAGTTTATATGATCCACAACACAAATAATAAAACACAAAAATCTCATAACAGCTAAAGACAAACACAATCGAGCCGTAAAAACTGTGTATTTTAATAACATAAAAATGTTAAAACTCATTTATTTAATTTCGACATAGATATATAATAAGCACTTATGACGTAAAAAATATCAAACATTATTGTTACTACAATAAAACTAAATATTATCATTATCAGCTCATTAAACGTCCCCACCCAGGAGCACGAGCCTGTCCTTAACGGGTGTATAGGGACTTAGGCGTCCACGCGCGCCCAGTGCGGGTTGACAAAGGAAAACATAGAGAGGAAACCTGCCCATGCCTGCGAAGTGATACAAAGGTTGTGCGTGAAGTCGGCTAATCCGCACTGGGTCCACGTGGACGACTAAGGCCTATACACCATTTATGGGTAGACTCGTGCCCCTCGGTGGATACGTTTAATGAGCTGATGATAAGTTATTTTATTACTTAAGGTGCCCCGCAGTAAAACGTAGCCTATGTTAAACTAACTCCATTACCGAATTTTATTAAATCGCTTCGTCGTGTCTTCGCGTAAGATGGGCGCGGCGGCTCAGCATTACTATATTTCTAAAACGTAAAATATTATGATTTTTGCCAATTTTCAAAATGTATCAAGAAGACTATTGCTTAAATCATAAAAAAAAGTTACGTTAAGTATCAATCAAAGTAATAGTCTTTACCGCGGGTTTCAATAATTGAATTCTGTCTAAGTTTTGTCTTTAATTCGAGCTCAGTTCCACCAAAAGATCGTTTCTATGTAGAAGTTTTATTTTGTCAGTGGCAGCGTCGACTCACGAACCATGTACTTTGTATTGTCTTAAAGATTGTGAAGATAAATAGATGGCTAGAGCAGAATTAATACCGAAATCTAGATTTAAAGCTGTTAGTTAGTTGAAGGTAGGTTAATTCGAATGAAAGTAATAAAGCCAATCATTGTTTTTCTTTGAATGGAACAAAATCGGAAATGTTCGAACGGACAAAGAGCAATCCATTTATTAAATCCAATATGTTTTGGAGTCATGTTATGTTATGGTTGAGATGTCGGCTATGATACCAATAGGTTCCGAGTTTGACCCCGGATAAGACAAACATTTGTTTGCATGATAACTCTGATTGTATGGGCCTGGGTACTTCCATGAATAAATTGTTTGCATGAATATATCTGTTTGCCAATAGGCCAATATGCCTGGGTGCTTTCATGTATAAATTTATGTAGATGTAAAAAAGTATATTTAACCGTTGCTAAGAACTTATACGACATGCTTCATGCTAAACTTTGATCTAGTTTGCGCTGCGTAAATGTCAGTGAATAATTAAATATTTAATAATTCAATACTAGATGACCCGGCAAACGTTGTTTTCTATATAAGTAAATTACTGCTAGGGATAATTTCTAGAATAAAAAAATCTGGGGGCACGGCAGTGCCCCCCGCCAAGTCGAGAGCGAAGCAAACACTGCCGTACCATCCTTTACAGGATCCATTTCGCCGCATTTTCAGACCCAAATTTGAGAACCTTTAGATAATACCAGAACACTGAAATTTTCGTCATCTATTAAGATATAATCACCTACTTTAAATCCAAAATTTCAAGTCTGTAGGTCATTTATTTCCGACGTTAAGCGAAAGCAAAGTTTCGCATTTTCGACAGATAGACACTCACTCACTCATGATCATCAAAATAGAACTAGTACTTCCCATTAACTCAGAGAGCTAAATTTAGTACGATGTTACATAAAGGGAAAACTATAAAAAAAACTTGGATAATCAAAGATCTGGAGTACCTGGTGACTCTGATCAGATAACAAAGAGCCCAGCCAAACTATAAGAGATTGACATACCGCCTTTAAACAATAAATATTCAACATGGTGGGCCGCTTCATCCGATGTCAAAAATAGTCAGTGTAGTAGCCAACGTCTCAACCAGTTTCTAAAAAAAGAAGTGAAATCCCACCAAAAACATTTTGTAAAAAATCTAGCCAAGTCTCGATGGAGCTGCTTGATTATCTCTAAAAAGTAATGAAATCAAGACAAAGACGTGCCAAGTCTAAGGTTCCTGACTTGGCCGTTGAACATTCTTTATACGTTATTGCCTTAATCGAGCCTACAATGGACTGTTTATTGAATCACCGTTTTCCAAGTGGCAAATTTTATCGTCAATAGGTAGCTTCTAGCGTTCTGGCGACTGATTGGTGCAATGGTGTCATGGAGCGCCTGGTTTGTATCCTGTATACTCTTCAACGACAAGTCCACAACATAACCATAATAATAAAGTAATCGCAGTAAGGAACCTTAGACTTGGCACGTCTTTGTCTTGATTTCATTTACTTTGTAGAGATAATCAAGCAGCTCCATCGAGACTTGACTAGATTTTTTACAGAATGTTTTTGGTGGGATTTATTGTTTTCTGTATAAAGTTTGTAGGTTTAAATACCGCAGGGTACCCCAAACTAAGCGTTTCAGCCTCTTATATGGTGACTTAATAACTATATATATTTTTTGTAAATACATATATATAATAGTAAATACATAATATATAGAAACACCAAACCAATACAAATAGACAGTAATGTATGTGAACTTTTCCATTTACATTGGTATCCACAGAAGAGGTTTTCATTTACTTTGGTATCCACAGAAAATTCAGCGTTATGGTATATATACGTAGCATTCCTGAGTAGATAACTAATTCCTTTTCATCATCATCAGCTCATCAAACGTCCCCACCAAGGGGGCACGAGCCTACCCGTGCCGAGTGTATAGGCCTTAGTCATCCACGTGGGCCCAGTGCGGATTTGCCGACTTCACGCACAACCTTTTGAATCTCTTCGCAGGCGTGCGCGGGTTTCCTCACGATGTTTTCCTTCACCGTAAGAGCGTCGGATAACGTACATATAATTCCGAAAATTCGAAATCACATTGGTTCGTGGCGGGATTTGAACCTGCGCCCTCCCGATCGGAAGGCAACAGTCTACACCACTGACGCTCATATTCCTATTCAGTGTGAAGTAATATATTGAAGTTTTATGTGATTCTTTGTTTATAGTTAATTAAGAACCTACTGTGTTCGGAACCGCTGAATATTTTGTTTTATTGAACAGGAGGCAAACGAGCATACGTATTAATTATTTGATTTAGTTTTTCATTGAAGCTCGAGATTTGGTAATTTATGTTCTCATCGAATTGGTTGTAAAAAAATATGTTTTCCTTTGGGGGTCGGTGGCAACAGCGAAGTTGAATATTAATAATAAAAACGAAATATTCGTATTACTACTTTAGTATTTGATTGAAGCACTTCAAAATGCTTTTGATGGAAACCTTTTACGATATCTTTGAGGATGTATTGCAGCAATCACACCGTGATTGCTTTCGATTTTTTTCTTGATATATATGTCATGTTGGCATTGTGGCTTATGTTGTACCAATACAAACAGATATGTTCATACACACAAATGTTTGTACTGCTCGGGGATCGAACCCGGAACCTATTTTGTAGTTGCTGACATCTTATCATTACACCCATTGGGTCGTCGCGCCAAAGTTACATTAAAGTTTTCAAAGTTTTTATGTTATAATCCGGATCTTTTTTGTAAAGGCGTAAATACGTAGAGACTACCTATAGACAAGTAATTAATATGCGCCCTTAAAAGACCTCACAAGTAAAGTTATTACTATATCGAAAAATATACCATTTCTAAAGAGGTTGATTTTCAATAATAGAAAAGATGGCGTCGACGCGGCCTAAACCTAACGACCTAAAGTAATGTGTGCACCACTATATTTATTTAAAATCAACTTTATTTTTTAACCGCTCAACTGTGAATAATCGGCACATTATAGCAAACCTTTTGTCAGATTTCTCCTAAAAAGGCCGTAATATATGATCGGTTATGTATACATATAAATAAAATAAAAGTGTCTGTTTGTAATATTGAAATAACCGTTTTTTACTTCATGCATATGGATCAATATACGATACATACATCAAAATTTTTGGTTTTTATCATTTTTGTCGACAGTCGGAGTCCAGTAGTTTTCAGCCGTCTTGAAACTATGGACAATTGACGGGACTCATTATATCAGCTATCTGCCAATTCAAGTTTATTCGCAGGTAGCTTGGCAACTTTATTTAATAAAAATGAAGAAATGTTGCAATGCTCAAGTACTGTTCAGTACCACGCGCAACTTATCCGAGTGATTTAATAAAATTTGGTATAGAGTCAACTGACACTCTGGATAAAGACATAGCTACGTTTTAATGCGGGGAAATAGTAACTGATACCGCGGGTAATTCCGCGGGGCACAGTAAGTTCCTAATAAAATCTGGACTAACGTTAAGGTTGAAAGCTTTAAGAAACTGATCTATTTCAGCGTTTACTCACGTTGTTGTATTAAATTACACACACATTCTTTTTGCAAAATATTTGCCCGTAATATACACCAAACATACACATTTCATTTCCTTGACCTTACTAAAAGCTTGTTTTGTCCACAGTACCCTTCAGATTCTGATAACGAGTCTGTGTGGGAAACAGCAGATGTGACATTAGAGCGTGGCGCTAGCGGACTCGGCTTGAGTATAGCGGGCGGCGAATCTGGCAGTGACGTCAGCATCACTAGGCTAGCGATCGGTGGCTCTGCACACAAAGATGGCCGTCTGCAGATTGGTGATATATTGTTGCAAGTATGTGTTTTCAATCTTAAGGAAAAATGGGTTTTAATATAAATAATAAACAGAAATATCCACTGACATTTACACAAGCGCCATCTAGCCCCAGACTTAGCATTAGCGATTTGGATACTAATCAAGGGATAAACATACTTATATACTTTTTGTAAATTCATACATATTATTATACATAGAAATCACCTAGGCACATACCCAATAAAACAGGCATATGCACGCAAATGTTTGCCTGGGGTTTGAATCCGGAACCCTTGTTGTATCAGCCGACGTCTCAACTAATACACCAAATGGATTGTCAGGTATCACTTAGGTAGTTGCATTCATACCAAGAAATTAAATATAAAGGCTACAACTTTAATACTTTCGGCCAAAGATTTTTTTATGTTTTCGACCTCATTACCTAATTAATGACAGTAGAGTCGAGTCGTTAAAGGAGTAAACGATATCTTATTGATCGACTGACTCTTTATTATGTAACCTAGCGCCCTATTATAAAACAATATCATTATATTTATGACTACTATGTGGGTATTGTATAAAAACGGCAGTTTCGCTCATTCTCACTAAAAGTGTACCAACGAAGTTAATGTACAAGCTTTGTGAAATGCTATGTAGGTTTTGGAAGCCATCGAGTGTACAAAGCCCTTTTAGTGTGATTCCGTTTTTACCATACAAGAATAGATCTCTCCTGGATCCACACGTCGTTACACAATACACCTACTTTGTCATTATTTATATAGTATGTCATGGATTTAACAAGATTTCTAGCATAATAATTTCTCAGCTGCGTATGTTAGTACGGGTTGGACGCATTGCTCAAAGACTTTTGTCTTTAAGCGTTACTGATTTATCGACTCGAACACCTGACATAACTTATCTAATGCCACCCAGCCCAACTGAATCCGCCTTTTTCTCGAAGTTACGCCGGCCAAGTTGGATGGTTTGGTCTAAGAAGGGGATTCCAGCACTACCTTGAGAAAGACCCAATCGATGCATCTCGGTTGTGAAATAACATGGTTATTGAATATGACTTTCGTCTTGTCGAGATTCATGCCAAGGCCTACTCGTCGGAAAGATTCGTTACCCATTGTCATTGAAGCAGACGTGTTCTGAAGTGGAGACCGACCAAACGTAGCGTAGGACACCCTCCGGTCTGATGGAGCGAAGGCTTGCTAAAAATTGCTGGTAGAAGCTAGATGAGGAAAGTGAAGAACCGAGATATGAGGCGATAAATGAGGGAGACCTCTGCCGAGCAGTGGACTGCAATAAGCTGAAGAGAGAGAAGATTAAGGTTTTTATAGTAATTATGTCATCAGACACTCCCACCATCAAGCACATTGCTCTAGTGATTCATTGCTTACGCCCAATAAGGGCAAGCCGGAATCGGGGATTTGGTCCACATGGAGCCAGATTTGCCCACCAAGGCGATACGGGGATAAGACCATAGATTTCCTGGGAACAATGGGATCAGATTTGCCGCGTAACACCAATAACTCGCCACTAGCGGCAAGACAGAGCCTGGCTGCATATAAAAAGCTCAAAGCTGTGTAAGTATCGGTTAACGATTACAAGTCATTTAACGCAATGGTCGATTATTAGATAGCTGTCCGAACAATATTCAAACTCAAACTCGAAATATCTTTATTCAAATAAATCTTTTACAGATACTTTTGAATCGTCAATTGTTATTTATGTTTGACTACCCATCTGGTGTTATGGCTGAGACGACTGGGTTCGATTCCCGGGCAGTACAATTATTTGGGTGCATGAAAATGTCTTTTTGTATTGGTCTGGTGTTTTCCATGTATAATAAGTATGTTTTTACAAAAAAGTATACGTATGTTTATCTGTTGTTTAGTATCCGTATTACAGGCTATTGCTTAGTTTGGGGCTAAATGGCGCTGTGTGAATGTCAGTGGATATTTTCATTTTATTTTATTGTTATGACCCTACCACACCGGTTCCGAAGAAGTAGAAGAGCCAGCAAAAAATATTATTTCGAATTCTTGCGTGTTTCGAAAGTCGCATTAAGCTAGTAGTCCCGGCTGCTATCATAGGATTGTAGACTTTACCACGCATTGTACCGCGTTGGGCCCGCTTGGTGGGTTACGACCCGAACTCCCCATTGCAATGATGCAAGGGAAGACATGTTTATTTATTTTTATTTTATTTATTTCAGATAGCTGCGATCCATTATTTGTTAGTAACATTTTTTTTCTTACATCTACTGTTAGTACTATTTAAACATTTTAAGTTTTAATTAACATAGTAAATTTGTTCCGCGTTTGGGTTAATTAGGCTGATGATAAATGATATCATCACCAGCAGGTGATAAGCTGTGACCACCACACTTTAATTATTTTTGTAAATATGTACAAAATATGGAGTAAACTATGTCCAAGGACAAAACTTTTCATTAGATCAAAATTGATCAAAGCTACTGGGACTGAAACAATTATTCGGCTGAATTCATTCTCGCCTCTTTCATTTGGTAAAGTTCTGATGTTTATCCGTGTTGAACAAAAACGCTCTTAATGAAACGCGGGGAATGATATATATTGTAGCGTCTTTTGTGGGTAGGTAACTCGTATCTATTAGACTAAACTAATTATGCCTAGACAAAGGTGATGTAATTAGACTGTCTATCTAACGTAATATAATACCTACTGTTACTCTATTTTCATCCAATAGGTCGTAACGAGTACTTTGCATGGACAGCCACAGAATTCAAAATATTCCATAGGGCCAAATAATAATACTGTTATTATTAAACATAGTAATCGTATCGACAACGATAGCAATGTGGCCTCACTAAACATTACAAGGTGATACGAGCTTTGTAGTAGATGCCAGTATATATAATTTGTCATTTTTAAGTTAAGTGTTGCTAATAAATATTTTCACCAATAAAATTGAGTGTTTTGGATTGTGCATTTGAGTCTTTGAGAAATATAAATAGAAACTTTTGGTCAACATTTTCGGGGCTATTTGAAATGAAAGCCATTTAAGATACTAGGTGGACTTGCGAAGGCGAAATGGTACTTTTTGTTCCACCAGCGCTTTCAGCTACGCAAGGTGTGGCCTTATATGGAGGCTAGGATAAGGCCATTACCTTTTGTTTACCTATATCCTGAATTCTTAGGATTAAGAAGAGACATCGCGAATTCATGTCTTTTATGGTATATACATTAGTGTTCCAAAGAACTCTTCGATATAATATTTTCCGTCATATAAATGATGATTGATGACTAGGGTTCTTCTACCACTGTTTGATTTATGCGAATTTTCCGTGCTCGCACATTCCTTTTATTGAACGATAAGCGGTATTTCCGGACAAATATTACATTGGGACATTAAGTTTTTTACTTTGGGAGACCAAAGCAAAAACGTAATGATGACACTACCAATGGAGCCGTTGTCTATGGGTATCTCGATGCTCCTTCCTCCCTAGAGAATAAGAACTTTTCATAGTATCTGTAACAGAATAATTTATTATATATTGCTGTTGTAATATGCAACAGAATACAACTTGAACTAATGTAAGGTTGTTGTTGTCGCATAGTTTTGTAATTTATGATTAATATACTAAGGGAAAAAGACTAGGTGTAGGAAAATACTGATCGGTGGTTAAAATACAATTGTCGCTACTTCCATTCTTCACATGGTTGCCGTTAGAGGGGGCTTAGGAATATATTTTGCATAACATTTGAATTTTGAGTTTTACTCCAATTAAGTTGTCTGGTAATTCAATACTATCATTCATTTACATCTTAGGTTACAAAGAACGCGTTCATATTTTATATGTTTATTAATTTATATTAGTCACCATAATTACAATATCTTACAAGCACTTTCCATTCTAATTTGCGGTTTGATAATTTATATTTTCACATAATTCTTGTAATATACATCAGAGCATTCTATTGCAGAATTTAATAAAATGCTCTCTAGATTTCGAAATAGATTTGAATAACTTTGTTTTGAAACTGAGATTTTTTTAACTGATCGTTTTATTTGTTAGAACTTAAGCCCTCGAATATATGCCTGTGCGGGGTTCTTCCAAAGAGGAAATGAGGTTCATCATCGACTTAATACATATTGATATCAATTTGTAATAATATACTGCGGTTCCCCAGAATTGCCGGCCATATTACAGGATGTTACACCTCTATATTGATTCCCCTCAATAAACGAAAATTAAAATAAGGTGTGCGTAATAGAAATGAAATATACACACTTACGCGCAGACTGGCATCTGCTCAATTAATATTATAGTATCGAAATATATATCCCACCAAAAATGTTCCACGTAATCTGTTGCCAAGACGACCACATAAGGATTGCCCTGTGAAAAAGATATCAGAGGGTTACCGCCATCTCTAAAAACAGTATTACTTTAATGAAGCATCAGCATTTTTGTACCAGAAAAGGTGAAGTAATATTATTGTAATAATGTTTTAAGAGAAGACGGTAACCCCCCGGATATCATGTAGAGCCAAGTTTATGTATATACACGGCATAAATCATCATCATCATCAGCTCAATACACGTCCCCACCAAGGGGCGCGAGCCTACCCGTACGCGGGTGTATAAAATGTAGTCGTCCACGCGGGGCTCAGTGAGGATAAGCCAACTTCACGCACTGCCTTTGAATCTCTTCGCAGGTGTGAGGAGGTTTCCACATGATCTTTTCCTTCACCGTTAGAGCGTCGGCTTAACGTACATATAATTTCGAAAATACATTGGTACGTGGCGGAATATGAAACCTGCACCTTCCAGATTGGAAGGCAACATTCCACACCAATGAGCCACCGACGATCCGCGGAATAACTTAATCAACCCTTACTTCGACAAATTCTACATATCATATTTATATAAATGGCTTTGCTAGCGTCGCGGAGGTGATGCGAATATTTATTTCTGATCTAAGTAAGTAACGAAACAGCCAAGATTTTGATATGAATGTATGTACCTGTTGGGGTTATCAATATTATGGACCCAAGCAACTTGTGGTTTGTTTAGTGCATCCAACCTACCCAATACTAAACAACCATTTGTGATAAGTGCTGTTGGTAACTATCTGAAACCCATCAATGATTATTTGTTGAGGCGAACTCTGACTGAGCTATCATAAAGTTCCGCTATAAATAGTATGACTAAAGATTCATCGTAAGTAAAACAATGTATTCCGGAGAAACTTAATAGTTTCGGCATGCTATTTGTATCATTAATTGTATCTTACGATGATGGTTCCAATTCATGAGGTTTATGTAAACTTCAAACATACAGCTTTCACATATATATAAATTAAACTAGGATTTATTTTAAAGTTAATATACTTTTTGTTCGTTTAGGTTAATGATGTGCCAGTGGAAGGTGCGCCGCATTCTGCAGCAGTTGAGGCGTTGCAGCAAGCTGGAAACATAGTTAAATTAGTAAGTGAATTTGTGATTGCCTGTTTATTTTTTAAACCACTGACCCTGAGTTCTTTGTATTCTAAAATGAAATAATATACAACAGAGAAGAGAGACACTATGATGATAATTTTGGCAAGGAGCCAAGTCATCCATATAAATTTCATTGTGTACAACACTCGCCCACATTTCGGTGCCCCCTTTCAATATATATTTTTTATTTCATTATCTTGATTATCTATTTTTTACCATGAGTTAGTAAGCAACGAAGCTAACAGATCACTTTATGGCAAATTTTGGGTATTTACTATCGGAAAGCGATCATAGAGTTATATTAAAGTTTGCGGTACCTCCCAGCATTGAATCTGGTACACAGATGCTTCGCGTGGAAGAAAAGGTAAAATTTAAGAGCCATTACGTGTTTGAAGTGCGCGATCTAACTTTCCAAGTGAATAATTTACGGCTTTGTAAAACAATTTCACCCTGAAAAGCGCATAAAAAAGTTTGGCGTTTCGTTTTTACGAAGTAAGAATTATTTTGACGCATATTGTGATATTATACTTATATGAAAAATTAATAATAAATTAATTCAATGAATAAATTATTTATTCATTTAAATAATACTCGCAGCAATTCATATTCGAAAAAAAATCCTTTTTGACATAACTAGAAGAAAATATCAATGTATGTTTATCTAGATATGTATCTTCGTAATTTTGGTGGGTTACTTTTCTCAATGGGACGTTGGCTGTGCCATGAACATTATCCTGTGTTTTCTTTGTAAAACATTCAAAAATGTAACAATACGAGTAGCTCACCAACTGATTTATATATTAATAAACAAAATTCATGCACTTAATTATTCTATATCACTCATATGATCTTTATATAAATATACAAATCAAAGGTGACTGACTGACTGACTTACTGACATACTGATCTATCAAGGCACAGCCCAAACCACTGGGCGGATCGGGCTGAAATTTGGCATGCAGGTTAAATGGTATAACGAAGGATTTTCATTAATTCTACCCCAAAGGAGATAAAATTGTGGATTAATGTTTGTTTGCAACTATCACAATTTTAAACCAGTCGGGCTGAGACTTTGCATGCATAAAGTTACTATGTCATTTTTTTATAAATTCCAATTCTAAGTAGACAAAACATAATAAATAAATGAAAGTTAATACTTCTTAACGCGAGCGAAGCTGTGGGTAAAAGCTAATATAGGTAGGTATATACACTAATATAGTGCCAAAGATGGTGGCGGGCATCTTGGTTGGTACTGGCCTTCTCTAAAAGCGTGAAATTCTAACTATACAACAAATTAAACAAAAATAAACACAAATTACATTGTTTTTACAATTTTGTCTGTGAAATACACTTTTCAAAGACAAAGTACTTTGTCCTATGAAACCCCATTTCAGAATAGTTTAACATGAGTTTAAAATGATTATAATTAAAATTTTGTAAAATGAAAGAGCATTGATTGAAATTCGAGTTCAAAAATCATGTAATCAGTTAAGGAACTTATGAATGTCAAATGAAACACCACCGGTTCTGAATAATAAACGCTTTATTTATTAACTTAGGTATACATTTATATAACATTGCATTTGAAATTTACCTTTAAGAAAACTAGTTTTTCTTGCAAGAAAACTCAGAGCGATCCGGCAAGAACTGGGTGACTTCAAACCATAAACTTAAATATTCTTCTTACAATAGTTACAGACAAGAAACATGCTCCAACATGTGTATCTGCTAGAACCTCATAAAACTTGTTAAATGTTTACGTTTCAATATTTTTTATTACAATACCTTTAACTTCAAATAAAACTTGAATGGACGATTGAAATTAAATAGCTAACACAGTTACCTGCTTAATAAATAAAAACAGGTAACTGTGTTAACGCTTATTGTCTTATTTGATTGCTCAGAGAGTTCGTCGAGCACGGAGACCTCGGGTTGTGAAGTTATGGCGTGGAGCCCGTGGGTTAGGACTGGGTATAGCAGGCGGAGCGGACGATGCAGCGGGTGGCAGGAGCGTGTTCATATCGCATATAGCGGTCGGCGGTGCTGCCCATCACGATGGTAGATTAAAATTAGGCGATAAGATATTGGCTGTAAGAGACGAAGATGTAAGTAATTTTTAAATTTGCTTTCTTAGATTATAATTACAGTGTATTATATCCACTGCTGAACGAAGCCTCTCTTCCCTAATAAGATCACAATATATTTATACTTTTTGGGCATAATACATTGCCGGATTTGTGTGTAAGTAATTATATGACGACTCGATAAGAAAGTGGCTAACGCGTTCAATTGACGTTTGGTCAAGATACGCTTTTTGTCGCAGTTGTCAGTCATCATACTATGGGTGAACGAAAACGAGATTTTATGTCAAGTGTTCATAAACAAAATGTTTGTACAGTACAAGGATCAAACCCAGAATCCTTAACTACACACACAATAAAACATAAGTTATTAATAATCCATCGAACGGATTGTCTTCTGTGCTATCAATTTTCAGCCGAAAACTATGTTACTGTCTATTAAATTAAAATAATCATCGTTTGTTTCTCAGGGTATAGAAACTTCACTGATTGGTGCCACCCATGCCCAAGCTGTGTCGGCGCTGAGGAATACTGGAGAGCAAGTGACACTAGTAGTTTTGCCGGCTGGTTCGATATTACCCGTAGCCCGCACCGCTCCGTCTTTCTCTAGTGAGCACACTTCTATTTTATTCTCTTATTCTTTTTTAATTTTATTGTATAAGCGTAACTTATCATAATTGGGTTCAGTCTTTTCCTTATAATGCTAAGCATATTATCAATTTTTCAGTTGAAATATCTTTTATTTTATTAATATATTGAATAACACATGAAGTGAATCTATGTTAAGCTGAGTTCTAAATTATCCGAGCTGGCAAAAAGATACATATTACCTACGTGCAGGATAGTTATCATGTGATTAAATTCAACTTTTTAAAATATAATAACATTTCAGCGCGTACTCAGGCCACTTCTTGTTCGACACTGCACGAGCTTATAGAGGAAGAGCCAAATGAAATACCAAGGTAAGTTAGCAATTTCTGGGCACGTTTCATTTAGCGAATAAAGCCAAACGTGTGTCTGTTGGCACTAATTCAAAAACTTTAAATTGTTAACGTTTATTTTGTAAAAAGTTTCATTTTGGCACAGTCTTGTCGCCCCAGATAACCATAGAAAATGTTATCCTACAATTTTTTAAATGCAGCAAATCTAATTTATTTTCCTCTTTCAAAATATTTATAATTTAATTTACCGATGAGTGTTCTATATATATATATTATAATATATATGAGTAAAATGTTGCTTCAGATGTATGCGCATGGTTAGGCTAGTTCGTTCCGGTTCCCGATTAGGGATGGACATTGTGGGCGGCTTGGGAGCGATGTGGAAGGTAGCCATGGGATCGAGGACGATGCATGCGGCGTTTTTGTATCGGGCGTGTCGCCGGTGGCGGCGTATGGAATGCTGTACAGGGGGGACAGGATCCTGAGCGTCGACGGACGGGATCTAACGAGAGCAACGCATGAACAGGCCGCAGCAGCGCTGAAGGTATACTTTTATGTTATACAATGTGAATGTTTTTCATTCCTATACAAAATGTATCTACCGCTGTCAAACATTTGGTGTAGGGTTGAGACGTCGACTACTAACTACTAAAGGTTCCGGGTTTGATCCCCGGGCAATACAAATATTTTGTACATGAACATGTTTGTATTGGTCTGGTGTTTTCTGTGTATAATAATATGTACGTAAATATAAAAAGTGTATGAGCATATTTATCCGTTGTTTAGAACCCATATTACAGGCTTAAGATTAGTTTGGGACTAGATGACAATGAGTGATGTAAAAAAAACATATATTAATAATTACACTTACACAGCTCAAGTTTACAGTCCTAACGTCGTAAAAAGTGAAAGAGGCTCAGTAATAGCAACGAAGTATCTTGGCCATTGCCATTTTAAAACTTTTACAATATACATAAACGTTTTAGGTTAGATTTGTAAGAACGATAGGTTTTAAATGTGACTTGTATAATGTTTACTAGTTAAAGGATAAAATAGGAAAAGTACTTTTAATAAAATCCATTTGCTGTCATAAATATTAAATGAAACATACCATGCTATCTTAAACTAAATTTTAATATCAGATTGCAAAGATAGGAAATAATCATTATTATATGACAAAGGAACAGTGAAAAGACGGCCAAGTCGTACCGTCCTATTGTCAAAAGATCTGCAAGCAAGGACATAACATCAAGGGAAATATTTGTACAAATATTTTACTTATACTGAACTTTCCTAATAAACAAGGAATGCCTGCACCCACAGATTTCCCAATACAGGAGATGGGCAAGCCGCGTTAAAAAGTGCGACAAATGTATGCTCAACGAGCATACACTGGCTATAGTTACGCTCCGTGAGACGAATGAAGACGTACGAATTTTAGAAGAGAATTACCGTTTTTTTTCCAAAATGCCATTCTTGCAATTGTAACATGCCATCATCGCAGTGAATCAGTAAAATTTACCAAGAAATATAATATCTTTCACAGGTAAGAATTGAAAGTAATTCGACACTGGGACTGCCTATAAACTTGGCGCTTGTCCAGTCTAATTGTTATTCGGATTCTGTGGCCTGCACCAATAAAGAATATTCTTATCGTTTTTAGAGAATTATTTTGTATTGACAAATTTTCTATCACAACTTTCAACGTAAAACATGAATGTTTACGTGTACGAAACACGAATTCGTATTTTGTAAATATGAACCGTAACTTTATATGTTACATTGGTTACGAATATATAAAGTGCGTTAAATCACTGTATGTGTCAAAAGTGCTAAGTCGCTAAGTAGTAAGTGTATAGAATGCAACACCACTGGAGCTCCAATCTGTCACGTGAAAAATCTATATCATTTTGCGAGCTCGTATGGGCGGCGGATCTTTTAATATCAGGATCAATTCTAAATGACTACTGCTTTTGGCCGCAGATGGCCAGCTTAGATACAGGTTAACGGCAATTGGCGACCGCAGATGGCTGTAAGCCTTAAAATATCACACAACGAGCAGCTTAAGGGCATCCCCGAGGAATTGAACCTCGTGTTAGAGCAGAGAAGGCTAGGTAACCTAGTAATTATAACATATTTGGGGAGAAAACGGCCCGGCCCACATCGTAACGCGAATAGGGACTGAGCTAACCTACAGGGAATCGCGACGATGGCATCTGGCGTGGATGGAACCTAGAATATCGGTTTGGTAAGTTTCTAAGTGTGTTAGCTACTTCGCCGCTACGCGGCGGACCGTAATAGAATCGTCTGGATTGTCTAGATGCCGACGTTTACGCGGGCGAGGTGAACTTTTATTATTAGGTGTGTTGTATAATCAGCACAGGCGACAATAAGGGTTTGAATGCGCTGTTGCCGAGTCGAAGTTCAATAGTCGCTAACTGAAAAATGATTATTTACGTAAGAAGCACGTGCGCCCGTGGCTTGATTAGAACTTTCGATTTTTGCGAAACTTTCTTCACCACACTGCTTTTATGAAATGACCTCCAAGCAGCGGTATTCCCTGAAAATATGACATTGAACCTTCAGAAAAGAGCGTTTCCTTCCTCAAAGGCAAGCAACGCACCGGCACTTCTGGGTCTCGTTGTTCATGGCGGAGATGATTACTTCCATCAGGTGACTCTCTGGCTCGTTTGCTCCCTATAACATAAAAAAAACTTATTTTGAAACTTGCAGCATATGGACGTGAGTAAACACAGCGTATGCAATACCACACCGGCATGTCATCATAGGTTTTATACATGCTGTGTAGATTTCACCTTATTTCTAAGGGTAAGTTAACTACGAGCGTGTGTTCGACAACGGTTGGCGCCAAGTGCAAATGCTGCTCGTTGCGTATTGATTTGATGTATGCCCGGAGTTTAGAACACTATTAAAGATGACACCAGCAAGTACCGGTTTTCTATTCCCAAGGTAGATCACTATCTCAACCACTATATATCAACCACTGTTGAAAACGGATGAACGTCGCGCCGGTCTAGTCCAAGGCCAAGTCTAGTCCAGTCTACTTAAGTAAATGTGGGCTTAGTCGATTGTTGGGACTGGGAGTTGGGGGAGCCTATCGTCGGGGATAGTTTGATAATCACGCGCCTGTGATCGGACACTACCGTGTAACACTTCTATCGAATATAACGAAGGTTTATTTTCTTTAAAAATATTACATCTAAAATGTCTGTCCTATGTTCTATATAACTCGAAAAAAAGGGTGGGTCACATGAGAGTAATTATGTCGAAGTTTAGAGTGCTCGATAGCACCTCTTATGACCTAATTCTTGGATTGGTGGTAAGGCAGTTCCACATGGCGTTCTTGGCGTTCAAGTTACCAGCCATGATAACTGTTGGACATAAGTTAATTATAGCCTCTAAGACGCTACGTAAGAGGCACGAGGCCGGACTCATGCTTAGATGGAGCTTTCTAAAGCTAACTTCTCACTGCGTGTGTTATCACGCGCCCGCCGCCAGTATGAGCGTATGCGCCGCGCCTTTGAAGTAACCGACTTAAACGGATAGCACACGCCACGCTGCCCTTTACACTGCACGTGGGCGCGTGCGGGCGCGGCTTGGCGCATGATATCACACGCAGAGATAAGCCAGCTTAATATAGACAAGGCACACGGTAGCTCTATGTCCTTGATAACCCTTTTGGATGATAAGGTATAATATGCAGTGCAGTATTTTTAAACTAGGCATAAAAAGTATATAAATAATTTCCAGGTGTAACGAGGTGACCTTGATTTTTTTTTCGACATGCCAATGAGTATTTCAATTTTACGTAGATTACGATAGTCAAAATTGAGTGTTTTTATCTAAATGTTGATATGACATTAATTTCAACGTTTCTCCAGCAGCAATATTCTGGCAGTGCAGTAACGATCGAGGCTCAATACCAACCGGAGCAGTACGAAAGGCTACGCGCGCATACGGGCCATCAATGCGGCAGCCGCTGCTGTATCGCCGCATCCACACCACACTCTGATTCCCGTTCACCCAGACATGCATACTATTTATCCAAGGTACTGTGTATATTTTAAAAAAATCAACATTTAAATAAGTTAGATGTAACAGTAGCCATAAAAGTTATCTACTAATCTTTGCTCGACACGCGTAGCGAGTCTAGAGAAAGAACGATACAGTATATTCTTCGAAATAAATCCGACGGTATGCAAAAATATTTCACATGGAGTAACTGCCAATAAAAAGGGACTACTATACTATCTGTCACAAACCGTTTTTTAAATAAATTGATACCTTTACAGATGTTTTGCCAAATGTTGTGAAAGGCCAATTAAGTAATTAAAATTATTACCTACATTGGGCTGTCGCATTCTTAACGAAGATTATACAATATAGCAGATTTTACAGTGCTTAAAATAAATTCCTTTGTCGAGTGAAGCTTATATCTTGCTCGTATTTTGCTTTGACTGAAGTAAATATTTGATACCTGGGTAGTGGTTTGTATGGGAAAGGGAGGGGTTTTAAAACATTTTCCTTGACAGTTTTACCTTGCTCTCTTCTTAGAAACCAGCCTACATCGATATTTTGGCAGCCACGTTTTGCAAGTTCTGGAACATTGCGTGACTGGATCACGATCAAAAACTTGTGTTATGATTTATCAACAATATAAAAAAGAATATTTTCTCGAATGTGTTGTTATGCGCTAGCCAAAAAAAAATTTAGTTTTATTTTTAATTATACAAGCCTCACCTAGTCTGAAACTACGATAACGTTGCAATTTGAAAAAACTTTGCCTTTATTATTTCCGCGACAATATAAAACGTTTTCTGGCATGACGACCCATTTGGTGCAATGTTTGATACGACGGCTACTACACCAATGGTTCCGGATTCGATCCCCGGGCAGAACAAACATTTGTGTGCATGAACATGGCTGTTTGTATCGGTCTGGGTATTTTCTATTTATAATATGTATGTTTATACAAAAAAAACGTGTATAAGTCTGTTTGCCGGTATTCATAACCTTAAACGATGATGGTATTTTTCTTTTTCTTTATACATCTGATTAAAGAAGTTCTGTACCAAGAAGGGTATTTATCTACTTACCATTATATAATTTGCAAGATTTATCTTGTATAGTGTTCATTACATGCATGCCGATATCCACCTAACTAACTTAACAAGATGAGAAAACAACAAATTCGAGAAGCTTGATTTACTTTTTAAATAAAAAGATTTGATGGATGGTTGATAGAGCTCGTTAGCGCTAATTAAGTATTTTGAGTATTTTTTCTTTCCCAGCTTCTTTGTCACTAATTTTATTTTCTTTACAGTTTGTAACAAGTGAATGAATCATGTTGACACATTGAAGTGAAATTTACCAGAAACAATCTATTTATTAACAAAGAAGCCCAGCTTCTTTGGTTGGACACTTCAGTTTTGTCTGTTTACATGAAATTTATTGTATTTCACAAAGTAGATTTTTTAAGGAAAATTTAAAAAATCCATTGAAATCTAGCAATTTATAGGTTAGGACTATTTATTACAGTACGAATATTCAAAGCTCAACTAGGTTATCTTAACTAGATTAATAAAATAAAAAAAACTGATGTAGGCAAAAAAAATAATAACTTATTGGGAATAATATTAAACTGTTTGTTTTAAACTAACTTAACCATATTTTTTTTAAACAAAATGCATTACACTTTCAACCTATTCCTCGAAAAAGTAACACTTGTGGAGCTTTCAAATATTGAATTCACGTACTAAGTTTGTGAAAATTTCCTGCATAATCTATGAGAATTTTCCGTCTTATTATGCAGTCGTAGATGTTTGAAGATTCTCCTTCTGCCAACGGAGGAAACCCGATTCCGTGCAAAACAGTAGGTTTACTACTAACTACGTTGAATCCCGGCCAGCCATGCTCCTACATTTCACCAGTGCAGTTAAATATATTTCCGCAATAAAAGTGTCGTAATTTGGAACTGAATTTCCTTGTAGCCACGGCACGTAGTCACTTTGGTAGTGGGTTGGTTAAGTAAACATGTTTCTTTATTCGGGCACTTCATAATATTCAGAAACGAAATAGATGTTTACTATTTTGCTTTGGTTTTGCTATATAATATTACATAAATAGTTTTTCACTTCTTGAAATTAGTTTTGCCTTCACAATTTACGCTTTACAATGGGAACTAAAGGTCAGGTCAAATCTATTAATATAGTCTCCGTTAGTTATGGTAGATAATACAACCGTACCGTACGTAAAAGAGGGATATGTGCGCAACTTGGGACTTATGATAGAAGAGTTGTTGAAATTTGAGCAACACGTATTGTCACATCATAATTATGCTGATATAGCGTGAACACCCAGCATATATAAGAAAACAGAAAAATAAACAAAGAGTGCAGAATGTACGCATGCGGTTTTGTTACCATATACCTCGAAAACACAAAAGTATACCTCACTTAGAACAGAAACGTGTATTTTATATGTCTTATAAAGTCAAACTAAAGTTTGTATGCTTTCAGCACGAATTAATTAAAATGGAGCTTTAATGATTTATGATATATTAAAAGACAAATAATCATCATACAGCAGTATTTTTTGTTAGAATTTCATGTCGATCAGTTTACCGACATACTTTTATCAGTTTACATAAACGCTCATATGTTGTATCGGGAAAATAGCAGAAACGTATATGTTGTTTTTCGAACGTTCTTATTCAAGGGCATAATAATCCAATATAATTTCTGTATAATAATATTTTCTACGTGAAACATACCGCTTCTCTGATTTATTTCTCATCTTCCATCCTTCAAGTATATCTTTGTAGAGTATCCTGTCACTAAAATTATGTAACACTCATTTTAAAATAAATCTGATTACCTTTATACTAACGTTCATGGTGGAAGTTGTCTTAGCTCATGGACGGATTTTAAAAAGTAGTCCTGTCAGTCCAAACTCTTTCTATTGTTTTCATCCAAATATAAAAATATTTATCATTTTTTTTTCTTGGAACTATCACAAATGCAAAAAGAAAAAAAGTGTTATCCTTCAAAAACTGTTATTAAACGTCACAAAGTAGAACCTTTACAGACCGGAAATTCATATTATAATTGTTATGAAATGAGCTTGGTGTTAACCGACTTAAGTATGAAAACCCTGTGTCGGCTATTAAAACTGGATGCCTATCTAATAAAGACAAATTTATTAATTTACAGTTAAAATTAAGGCACAATAAATTTCGTTGTACGAATGTATGTTGTTGACGTATTCGTACAACGTAAATTTATATTTAATTTTAATGGAAAGTTTGTATGCTTATATTTATACAAGTAGTAAAAGGATTTTTAACCGACTACCGCAGGGGGGTTATATTTTTCAGGCGTATATTATGTTTGTGTGTATGTAGATTGCTATGTTCTCTGCTGCAGCCTAAACAGATGATGGATTTTATCATATGAGGTATCGTTAGATTTGTCCTCATAGCGCGAGTGTTATTGGGTACATCAAAAGTATAAGATTTCAAATTGGCGGATATAGAACGCCATTTCATCATCTCTGTTGTGCATTAGTATCTGTTTATAAAAGGACACTTAAGCGTTTGGTTCATGAATATTTCACGAAATACTGGCATTCCCTTCCATTATCCTTTACCCGCCGCAGATGGATATATCTTACAGACTTAAGTGTTTTTCTATTGGTTAAAAGGTTAACCACTAATGCCAGATGAAGGTCTATCGTCTCTAAAGGTCACCAAATCTCTTAATTGTGTGAATTTAAGGCCCGTATTCTAGAACGAGACTCAACGTTGATCTTTAGTTAAATTGAGAAAAAAAAATTGCGCTTTTTATCGTATAGAGCGCTATCCCTTTCTGACTATATTTAATTTGAGGAACCATTTGGTGTCGCGGTTGAGAGGTCGACTGCAACACCAAGGGTTCCGGGTTCAATCCCCGGGCAGTACAAACATTTGTGTGCATGAACATGTATGTTTGTAATGGTCTGGGTGTTTTCTATGTATAATATGTATGTATTTACAAAAAAAAGGATATTTATCCGTTGTTTAGTACCCATAATACAGGCTTCACGCTTAACTTGGGGCTAGATGGCGCTGTTTGAATGTCAGTGAATATTATTTATTTATTTATATTTAAATAAAAATCAACAATTGAGTCTTATTCTAGAATACGGGCCTGAAAGTCGACGGAGTCTCATACATGTAGTAGAGTTTCATTCGTAATTGGGCATGATGTTCCACTAGCAGGTGACTTGTCACGCATACCATACCTCTTATTTCAGATAACAATATATTTGATGATAGTATTTGAATACATACTAAAATGAAAAACAGTAACCAGGTTCCCGTGTATCTTCTCTTCCTTATCATCGGATCTCTTTTATGTGTAATTATTTTTTGCAGAAAGTCCACTCTTAGGAATCACAAACAATCTAAAAACAATATTTTCTCGTATATTTAATATACAATTTTATCTACAGGTAGCAGAATCAATGAGCTGGATGTAACTTTGACCATTAGACAAGATCTCAAGACTAGTTAGAGTAAATTTTACAATTAATTGTTATCTGCAATGACCCTATCAATGTATCGACTATGATGTGTTTAAATGTAAAAATAACAATCGAATTATCGAGTTTTCTATTTTTTTGAATTACTTGAGACATGCTACATATTTCACATTAAATAAGTAATAGAATTTGTAATGTTTATGTTATTACTTACCAACTAATGAATTTGAAATACTAAATCTAATAAACTCAATTATAAACAAGTTGATAACAATTATTATTATTAAATAGTCCATTAAATATTTCGTAAGGAAGTCGTGCAATTCGATGTTATCCCAGTTTCAATTGCTTGAATTGATAATTAATGACATGCGGAATTGTTAATTACATTTTAATTTTTTACAACAATTTCTAAATAGAATGCTTTATGTGTTAAAATAATCTGTGGCTAGCGTTAAATAATACGATCATTCAAACAGCACATTAATCTTTAAATACAACCTAATTTGATTATGGTGTTTATTATGAAATAATTTTATCAAATTTCTCTGTCATCAGTCTTCAGTGAGCAAGGAGTTCTAGTAACTGTATTACCGTAAAAGTTCTGCTTGAATGTGTAAGAAGTATAAAGGAAATTGTATGAATAAAAAATATTACGTTATTGGTAAGTCTAATCGACAGGGAAATATGAATTATAATATGTACATAGCATTGAATAATTTTAAGATATTTTATAATAGGTTTTATGTGATCATAAATTATTATTTTTTCTTTGCTTTGATACGCGCTCAACACACACTAAACGGTAGAAATTTCTTATGTAGATAACTAAAATTATTTTTCATTCCAAGCATTGAACAGGTACATGGACGTTTATAATATTTTTATAGGAATAAATTGGACAACTGAAAATGTTTTTATTTCACGTAATATTAAAAAATACGTAAACTGTATAAGTTACGTGTGTTATACTTATCATTGATATGATAGAACAGGAATTGGTGTTATTTAATTATAAGATTAGATAGCTATTATAGAAAATAAACTTAAGATCTTTCTGTTGTGATACTAAAGGTAATGTTAATTTTATTATCATTGGATTGTAATAATATAAATAAATATATGTATGAAATTACACTACTTTTATTTCCCCAATGTAAGGTACTGGTTGTTTTAAATTAAGCTACTTATAAACCACTAACCAAAACACATGTCTTAATTTGCCATTAAAGATGTGAAAATACAAAAAAGATGTAAATGGACAAAAAAAGTTCTTGCTTCTAGTATTTTTAGACGAATTTTGTTTTAGATCATTAACAGCTTAGTTATCTGGAATTTAGGACACATAAATCATCACGTAGGTACATAAATACTCGTATAACGCCAATTAATGTGAAAGGGTTAAATAATATGTTTGTGAATTATTTATATCAGAAATCAGTCAGCGTAAAATCAAATAATTATGCTGTAAAAGCAAAAAGTTATAAGAATGGTTATCATAAAACATGAAAGCCCATATTGGTTTGAAATTAAACGATAATTAATTGGCAAATGCTGATCAAGTTGCGTAATGCCATTGCTTTGGCGCATTGGCATTACGAAACTTGATCAGTGATAATATCCTGGCAAGCATCCACGTGACCAAACAGAAAATTTAGGTAAGTAAAATGTATTTATGCATGCAATTAATGCAGGTAATTTTGAGGTATTAAAAGGTTAACTGGACTGAATAATTAAATTTATGTGACGAGGAGTAATACTTAACAACTACGGACTCTCAGAAAACTGAAATGCTTTGCATGGATTAGCTTTGGAGTATAAAATCCTTCAGACAGCCGGTGATATAATATCCTACCAATAAAAGTTTTACATCCAAACGGTCCAAAACTGGTCAAGTGCAAGTCTCAAAGTAACAACACCTGTTACTTCATACTTTTACATATAGGATTCGTAGATACCTAATGCAACCTTAGGTTAAAATTGGGAACAATAAAATTCAAAGCTTACTTTCATACCAGATGTGCGTAGGATATTTGAATGTACCAAATTCCCATACGCAATACCGGTGTAACAAATGACGCAGGCAGCCCTAAAAAGCTCAATTCACGCTCTGTCCGATCGGATGAATAGAAATCTCTTGGTCTAATATAAAGAGAGGTTTCCCAATAAACAAGTCATTGACCGACACACAACTCCCAATATTTCATGTTTCGTGTAAATTGCCTATTAACATAGTAAACTATTGTTAGATATATATTTGGTTCTTTTTTTAAATATCAGAAGCATACATTGTAGATAAAACTTCGGTAGTACTTGAAAAAGTCCATGATGGATATTTTATTTTTGAATTAGAATTGCGCTACCACTTTATGGTTTAGCATTTTGTATATCAGTAGCTATAAAAAATGCTCAACCTGACGTATTTCAAAGCTAAGATCACAACTCCAGCATAGAGCCGTTCTTTCAATTGTATAGATACTTCAATGTTTGATTGTCATGTATTTAATTATACTTTTAGGGAAAATTAACAACTACAAGGAAAAAAACACACACACACACACAAAGTAAAGATTAGAGAAGCAGCAAAGAAAGGTTAGTATTATGTTGGAATAGAAGTAAAAACGTAAAAGTTTTGGGAAAACTGAAGCATAAACTGGGATATTCCTGTATTTCAGAACTCCAGGTTCCTCATCCGAACGTTATACCGTGTGTTAAAGCTAGAAATGAAGCGTGTGAGTATGTGTGTGCTCAAGTGTATATGCGTGTATATTTCAATGTATGTATTATTGATTCATGTAATCTCTATTAACCTAACCATATATATCTATAAAACATATATACCTCGTAGACTCAACAGAACTACGCGTTTTAAACTGTTCTCAAATAAACACTATAAGAGTAACCTGACGCACTTCTTTCCAGTTATAAGAATGAGTCCTGGATACTAATTTCACAACGTTCAAAAGAACGTTGATTAATATATTTAAGGGGCAGTCTAGATTATTTCAAAGCATAATTTTGGTATCTGTTTTCACTAATTTGTTACTTAAACTTCAAATTAATATAAATAAATTTTTTATCATTATATTTCAATTCTGTTGAAGTTATAATTTCCAAAACTGCTTTGTCAACTATGCTTATTGTGGCCGTTTGTAATCAGAAACTTTATATTACTTTTAGGCTTCTTGGCTTCAATACATGTTTTATCTCTTACAAATGTATATTATTATTGACAATATATTAAGTGTATTTCTTGTAAACTGTCCGTAAATAAATAGTTAAAATATTAAACACATCGACATCCAATCTTTTTATTAGGCCATTGAAACACCGGCTTGCCTTCACTGAGACAGAGTTTTGTTTATAATTAAATTTTATCGTCGGAACGTACAGGGTGCACTGTCCCCTTCTGTATGTATATACGTGCAAAGCAGATACGACATTGGTACGTGGCGGTATTTGAACTTGGCGGTCCACAACTATGCAATGAGCCACTCACACTCTTATCCGCCGTAATCAAATCTGTTATAATAAATTATATTTGTAGCAGCACAACATATTTATATTCTCTTGACGATCCATTTGGTGTTGTGGTTGAGACGTCGGCTGCAACACCAAGGGTTCACCGGGCTTCGATCCCCGGGCAGTACAAACATTTGCGTGCATGAACATGTCTGTTTGTATGTATAATATGTATGTATTTACAAAAAAAATGTATATAAGTATGTTTTTTTTTTTTATCCTTTATAGGCAGACATTTGACCGCCATCCCACCTGATGGTAAGTGATGATGTGGCCGAAGATGGATCATGCCTGCCTAGAAACAGCCTATTCACTCTTGCCTTGAAGACGGCCAGGTTGTAATGATCGGGGAACACATAAGGAGGCAAAGAATTCCATTCCTTTGCGGTGCGCATTAGGAACGAGGCACCAAAGCGGGCTGTGCGGATGTGTGGAATGTCTACCACGTAAGGATGGAACGCTCGCCTCCGTCTTGTATCCCGATGGTGAAAAGGGCTGGTGGAATTAACGCGTGTAATTCCATCGCACACTCACCGAAATGTAGCCTGTAAAAACCGACAGCCGTGCAACTCTACGACGATGCTCGAGGCTTTGCAGCTTAGCGTCAGTCAGAGTAGGGTCGCCAATGAGCCGCTCAGCACGCGCTCAATCGAGTCCAAAGCAGCCAGTTGGTATTTGGCTGATCCATCCATAGGTGGCAGCAGTATTCCATACAAGACCGGACTTGGGCTTGATATAATGCTAGAAGCTGTCCTGGGGTGAAATACCGCCTAACCTTGGAAAGGATCCCAAGCTTTTTTGCTGCAGTCTTTGCTTTGGACTCGATATATTGGCCGAAGTTGAGATTGGCAGTGAGATGAACACCAAGAAGCTCTAGGCTATCAGTCACTGCGACAGGTACATTCCGGAAAGTCGGAAGTTCGAATTTGCTCCGTTTCGTGGAGAACAGACACGCCTGTGTTTTGGTAGCGTTGAACGTCACCAGATTAGCATCACCCAAGAGGAGACTGCTTGAAGGGACGCATCCACACGGCTTACCATGGCCTCTCGACAAGACTTGGTTTTTTACTGGCCTTGCATCCGATAAATATCTATCCGTAACTGTGCTGTCGTCTGCATACCCAATGATACCGGGCATAAGCAGATCATTTATCCTGAGGAACGCCGGCGTCAATAGGCTGGAGGTCAGAACAGTAGCCATCAATGACTACTCGTATTGACCGGTCACTCAGGAAATCCGATATCCAGGTGCAAAGGCCATCAGGAATACCAAACGAAGGAAGCTTGCTTATAAGGCTAGCGTGCCAAACTCTGTCAAAAGCCTTAGAGATATCGAGTGACACGGCAAGAGCTTCACCGTGTCTCTCGATGGCCTCACTCCATAAGTGTGTGGCATACACAAGAAGGTCCCCAGTTGACCGGCCTCGGCGAAATCCGGACGACCATTTTGGTGTTGCGGTTGAGAGGTGGCCGCAACACAAGGGTTCCGGGTTCGATTCCCGGGCAGTACAAACATTTGTGTGCATGACATGTCTGTTTGTAATGGTCTGGGTGTTTTCTATGTATATATGTATGTATTTACAAAAAAAAATGTATATATGTTGTTTATCCGTTGTTTAGTACCATAATACAGGCTTAACGCTTAACTTGGGGCTAGATGGGCTGTGTGAATGTCAGTGGATTTTATTATTATTATTTATTTTTTCTCTTTGTTTATAAACTGGAGATCTGCTGAATTTGTCTTTTATTAAGAGCGAAAGACATATCAATGACGCTAGCATTGCATAAAATGTATATGAATATACACATTTGTGCTTTTCTTGAATCAAAACCTAATCAAATTGGGTAAAAATGCCAATGATAGACAAGTTAATTTATAACATACCATCGGCTTTTGGTAGGAGGCAAATTAACCCTTTAAAAATGTGTTAAACTAATAAGTTGCCTTTACCGTTTTGCAAATCGCAATATAATTGACTTATTTAAATTAACAAGTTCGTTTTTGTTGGATTGCCATATAAATCCTTTCATATGTTTGCTCCACAATTACGTGGAATCCTATTTGCGGAAAATGAATCACTGTGAAAGCCAGTGTCTGGTTTGACATATGGCGCTTTAGCGTGTGGCGAATCTGAATAGCCAAATATATAGGTCATTCCGATGATGATGAATGTGATTGCAATGGATTATGCTAAACTATCTTATATCTTTTTTTATTAATAGAGAATTGAGATATAAATATTAAGATAGGCGCAACCATAACCACTGAAAAAAAAATTCGAAAGTTCTGGGTTGGAACTCCAAACTCCAAATAATAATAATAAATCTTTATTTGATAATATTTTACATTGTACAATAAATAATGAATCTGAGACCTGTGTTAGTTTACACTGTGCTACAGGCTCAATATGTAATATCTAATAGGCCTCATATGTATTCTTTCATAGGATCATATGTCCCCACCGAGGGGCACGCGCCTTCACTCAATTACTTTTGTAATTAACAATTTAAAATCAAAGTTATTTTATTAATAAAAACAGTCACACCAATTTTATTTAAATGTTAGATTCCGAGCCATCCCTTTATCCTGCGCAAATTTTCCAAACAATTAAGTGGTTGCAGCGGAAGGGTATTCTTAACTACTATCCCTACTTCATCTGTTTCTTGAAAGTTAACAATTCATTTATGATGTTGGGCTAGGTAGAAATATGATTTATCATACCATTGGTTTAATTTTTATACCCATTTCATGAAATATTTTTTTTTCTATTGATTCACCCGTAAACTACACGTATAATCTCGTGTACTTACATATATGACCCAGCCATGTAGCATGCACGTATTTTTCTATATTATGCAATATAATATAATTTCTATATTGTATAAAAATACTTGCATGCTACGGTTTCCACTGATTATTTTGGTGGATAGAGTTTTCAATTTTTATTATCAATAATGCATTCTATTTAAAGATTTAAACCCCATAGTCAAATAAGTGTGCTAAAAAGTTATAAATAAGGTAACACTGGCTACGCTATATGCTGTTATATCTATGTATTATTCGTACTTAATGTCACACGTGTGAACCGATTAAAACTGCTATACTCTTACGTGTTTGAAATTATAATCTTTTAATCTCTGAAAAATTCATGCCCCATCCATGGTTCATGCACGTGTATAAGGATTATTTCGAATCTCGATTTACCTCACCACTGTTAAACCTTGTTAGTTTAGGCTTCCCCGGGCTACTAGCTATAATATTATTTCATTTTATACTAATACACAGGAAATTATTTTCTAAATTTGAGTTTTCATACTTCGACTACTTTTCCCAAGTACATAATTATATTAGTCCAAGACAGTTTTAAATTGTGTCATCGGTAGGCAAACGATCACAATATGGTATCGGTACAATATAAATATTTGTATATTTCGATCGTTGCATAAGCAATCTATACGGCTTGGAGCCGAGTATAAATATAAATTATAATATATCTTTCACATGGACGTTTCTGGAAAGCTTTCCTTTGTTCACCGCGGTTTTTGCACCATTTCACAACACAAGCCATGCTCTTTTTTAGACTCTATGACTTAGTTGACAGATCACGAAATGTCTAAATATTTGTGGTTTTCCACACACAAATTGGCTGAATTTGAAACACTTTTGGTGTGAGCGAGACTTCGCCCATACTTTTATACGTCCATTATCATTGCCTATAAATTGCAAGGCTACCCCTTTACGATCGTTGATAGCGGGAAACGTGTAAATAGGTGCAATTAAAAAGTCCTAATGGGATCCCGTGACTGTAAATGCTTTGAGGTCATTTGTTTGAGTGCATTAACATAAAAAAGGATTACTGACAATGGACTGTTCGAGTGAAAAACCATACATAAAATCGTCATTTATAAAAGAGACGCAAAGTTTAATTGTCTACTAGAGTTGCGAAGGTGTCATTTACATTTTGCCATTGGCTACCTATATACCCATACATCGTTTTCTTTTAGAAAGTGGAATCCCACCAAAGACATTTCATGTCAAATGTTGCTACGATGACTTCATAAGGTTTTCCCTGTGAAAAAGATATCAGATCTCATGTAGACCCAAGCTTCTGAATCTACACGGGCTAACTCTACCGACCCTAACTTTTTGATACTCGTAGTCGTGTGTGAATAAGGAAAAATGTATCTTACATATGATAGTTGTGTGACTTGGCCATGTAGAACTATTTTATAAATGAAATGGGAATAATACACAAAATTTACGATATCGACCTCAATATAAGCGAAATGGTACTTTTGTGAAAAAGATAAAACACTGTTCTATTTACAGACACTGGATTTTGTTTTTCTATCCCGAAAAGGGACTACTAAAGAAAAACCGTAACCCAATACCGTAGAGTAACAAGCCACAATAAACGTCGAAGTACTTAATCCGAATTCAAATACTGTATCGTTTTATTCTTACATGTAGCGAAGTTGTCATGTCAATGTCAAGCTTATTCCCTGCTTGAATTTACCCGCAACCCTTATTATTATAAATACAATCTTCAATGTTTGTTAAATGATAGGTACTCTTGAATTATTGACCTGTGCCTTGCCTGCCTACCTAGCAACCCATACTTAGTTTTAAACTAACCCATTTCTGACGACTCATTTGGTGTGATAGTTGAGATGTCGGCTACTAAACTAAACCAAAAGTTCCGAGTTCGATCCCCAGGCAATTCAAGTATTTGTGTGCATGAACATGTGTGTCATCCATGCAAATATTTGTATTACATATACAAATATTTGCATGGATGATTTTATGTATGATATGTTTGTATTGACAAAAAAATATATCCACTGACATTCACACAGCGCCATCTAGCCCCAAAACAAGCATAAGCCTGTAATATGGATAATGAACAACAGATAAACATACTTATATTTTTTTTGTGAGTTTTGTACGTAGAAAACACCCACAGCACAGACGAGACGCCTAGGATGGAGCACGCTTACCTGCCGAACAGAAGCTATTTACTCTTGATTTAAAGGTCCCTAAATTGTATGTATATCTGGAAGGGCATTGTCTTTACTGACAAAGCTTCTTAACCTTTTGACCGCCAATGATGCCTTTAGGCGCCATACATAATAGATTTTCTATTGTGTCTCAATCTCGGCGCCCATTGAAGGGTTAATAATGAGAAAAAAATCAGACTATAGAAAATATGAATTATCATACTTCTGGTTCCATCATTCAACGGTCTAAAAAGAAATACAAAATAGGATGGTACTTGTACCCTCGAAGTTTGTATGTTCCTATATTATATCTTATGTATTAATTTCTTAGAAAAGTTAATGAATCTCTCTTATTATTATACTGAACCATATAAATTAAATTTTAGTTGTACGTAACTACAGTTGAATCTTAGTTACTCCAGCAAGCATGAGCGGAACTAATGCGATAACGGCCACTAGAATGCACTCGTAACTTCCTAGATGGACCTCGAACACAGTTATTGCTTAACGAGATACTAAGATTTAGATTTAAGTAGGTAAACGTAGCGTATTTTTATAGTAGCTTAATTTTTCCATGACTTGATGCTTGACCCGAACAAAGTTCACTAATATCGCTGTTTGACAGTTTCAAAGTTATTATTAAAGAAGCTCAAGCAACGGCAAGACCCATTAGATTTCGGTAATATTTGTAATTCAAAGCCAAACTTGGCTTTCTCTATCTCTATTCAACCTATGTCCAGCAGTGGACTGCGATAGGATGAATAGAGATAGAGAAAGCCAAGCCGAGCGAAAAGGCACTACCTAGTGTTTCGTTGAACTCTCATAGAGTTGGTTACAGATCTACCAGATACTTTATATTTCTAGGATTATATGATGTCGATAATATTCAAATTAAACATACAAAGTCTGAATTGAAAAGCTCTAATACTTTAGATTTTAATGATATCTTAAACTACGCCGATTTCATCACGGACTCACTGTAATCAAAATGTTTGGCTACTTCCTGAAGTGCTAGAAAGCTGAAATTGGTAAGTAATCTAAGTTTCGGATAACAACAAAATAAATTGAAAACTTGTGATTTTCACCCCCATCCCCTAGAATGGGGAGGTGGTATTTTATATGAGACTTTCTACAATTTAATGAATTAGGATATGAAAGTTGACACGGAACGTAGATAGTAACTAAAAAACATATCAATAAGTTGTTTCCATTTTACAAAAGTACTGAAATGCCTCCAAAAATATTTCATCTAAAATGTTGCCAAGACGACCACATAAGGTTAACCCTGTGGAAAAGATGTCAGATCACATATGGAGGCTAGCTTTTGAATCTACGCGGTCTGTCTCTACCGACCCTTACTTGAACTAATTCTAAATGTCAGTTAATATGTATGGCTTGGCTGTTTCGTAAATCACTTTAGATCAAATACTAAATATTCGCATTACCTCCACGATGGTAGCAAAACTGTTATGTAGAATTTGTAGAAGTTAGGACATGAGATGTGATATCTTTTTCACAGGGCAAACCTTATGTTTTTTCGTCTTGGCAACTTTTATATGAAATGTTTTTGGTAGCATTTCAGTTCTTTTGTAAGTTGCCAAGCAGTCTTTATAGGATTTATTTTTTTGGAAAGAACTTATTAATATGATTTTTAGTTACTGTCTACGTCCCGTGTTAACTTTCATGTCCTAAATCATAAAATGAGGGAGACCTATATCCAGCAGTGGACTCTCTCTTTAACCTATCGCAGTCCACTGCTGGACATAGGTCTCCCCCATTTTGCGCCAGACATCCCGGTCCTCCGCTTTTCTCATCAGTGGACTGCGATAGGTTAAAGAGAGGAGAGAAATATCAATTATCAAAATATGGTAAAAAGTTACGACCTACTAAGACACCGCATATCTTGCTTTCCATGCGGTTTTGATTTGTTCAAGCCTGTCCTTATGCTTCAATGATTACCAAGTGCATTGTGTGTGCCAAGTCTACAATATAATGCCTTTGACAAGCCAAACCAATCGGTGGTACGAACGTAAGCATTGCCGTATGTTAATGAATGTACTATATTACTTGTTGTTACCAGAGATATAATATCATCACAGTGTGAACAGTTTATTAAAACTACAGTTAATGTTATTATAATTATGTAAACCATAAAGAGTGACGTCACGCGAGTTGAAGTATACGCACGTACTTTCACTTGCTCCGCAGTATTAAAATAAAAACTATAGTATAGAGTGACTAAACCGAACCCTCGCTGTTTTCATAATAAGTGACAACAAATAGTGAACATTCTGGTGTAATCAAATTAGTAAACGGAACATACAATTGGTGAAAATAGTGGTTTTAAGTTACAAATAGTGTTGACTTTCGCCAAATAAAATATAAGTGTGCGGTAGACGAAATCCGTTGCGGTCAAGAACTGACCGTCACAAAATTTAAAACACTGCTGACCCTTATGTTAACCAGTTGTATTTCGTCATTACACTTAAAACACTCTCAGCTCTGTCAGTTACACGCATAGTATCGAAGCCCAAAAAGTCGACAGTTCGATACCAGGTCACCTCGAACTTTTTGTTGTTTTTTTTTTCCCCGTTTTTAATTTCGAACTTGTTGCTAAGAATTTGCGATAAAGGTCGATATAATCTCAACTAACAATATTTAATTGAAAATCTTCCTGTAAAAATGCCTAATATACAAAGATCACCTGTATTGGACCAAAACCCCCCCGAGAAGGGTCCATCGAGGAGCCGTGATGATGTCTCGAAAGAGCAAGCGGGTAGGAGACAGAAACGCAAGATACAGACTTCTCCTCCGAGTGCAATTGGTGCTGATGCTACCGGAAACCAACTCGTCACGGAAAGTATATTAGAGCTTCGCCAGGAATTCGCCGACTGTATCTCAGAGATGCGAGAGTTCCGAAAGGAGATGGCCCAGCTCAGAGAGTCCTTCTCGTTGGTGGCGGCTCGTCTGGACAGTGTGGAGCAACGGGTTGCAATACTGGAGCAGCGTCAGCCAACAAATGATACACAAAGAACCGAGGAGCTGGAGCAATCTATTGCCGAGTTGAAGATGCAGATCAACGATCGGGACCAAGAAGCATTGCTCTCGGATCTCGAAATCGGGCACTTGCCGGAGACGACCGGGGAAAACCCGATGCAAGCAGTGAGCGTCCTGGCTACTCGTCTGGGAGTGACGTTGGAGGAGCGCGACGTAGTATTCGCGGAGCGCGTGGGTGCGCCGCCGGGTGAGAGCGGGCGCGCGCGGCGGCTGGTGGTGCGGCTGGCGCGGCGCGGCCTGCGCGACGACCTGCTGCGCGCCGCGCGCGTGCGCCGCACCCTCACTGCCGCCGACGGCACCCGCGTCTACCTCAATGAGCGACTGACGCGACATAATCGCCAGCTTTTTCACCGAGCTCGCGAGGAATGCCGTTTGAAGCGTTGGCGGTACGCCTGGACCAGGCGCGGTCGTATTTTCGTCCGACAGGAAGATGGAAAGCCTGTATACCAAGTACGCGCAGCCGACGATGTTGTTCGTATTTTTGGACCCACAAATGTCAGCTGACTCCTGATGAACAATTTCTTCGGACTGGAGACACTGCAAAAGGATAAGAACAAGAAAACTATAATGGTGGTTCAATGCGCTTTATTTTTAAATACATGTTTTAACAGTGAGAGTCATGGTAGAGTCTCATTATTATTAAAGATTTTGAACACTATAGTAACAACAAATATAGCTTTTTTCATTATGTACAACTATTTACACATTAATGTTATTTATTTAAAAGAGTTTGTTCCGGCTTACATTATAATTATCAAAATTTCTTACTACTGCATATCTATAATAATTAAATTATTGCATCTGTCCCTTTTACGCTTACCTGAATTTAATTGTTTCTTATACAAAATCTTATCATGTCCACATGACATTCTACCACATGTTATGCATCCTCCTCCCCTTTAAAAAAATGATTGGATTCAGGAACTTAAGGGTTGGTCTTTTTAACGCAGGATCTTTGAGTACAAAGCATGAAGAATTTATAGTGGCCGTAGAGAGGGTATCCCCAGATATCTTGGCAATTAATGAGACCTGGCTCAGGAAAGGAGAGGATGAAAAGGCACCCAAACTGCCAGGGTATCGACTGCAACATAACCCAAGACCAGACTGCATCAAAAAAGGGAGGGGAGGCGGAGTTGGGTTCTACATCCGCAAGGGTATCTATACCCGCACATGCCAACATCCCACCTCATCCACTGTGGAGCAGATGTGGATTAGGGTGCACTTCAACAATCTGAGAATAATAGTTGGAACTGCCTACAGACCACCATGGCAGGATGTGAATGACTTCCTTGATGCCATTACAGACTCAATCAGTTCATTCTCTGGTCATGATGGTGTAATTTTGGCTGGAGATTTTAACATTAATTTACTTGACCAGGAAAATAGTAAATCAAAAGAACTTATACAATTGCTACATAGTTTTAACCTGCATCAGGCTGTTACGGACCCAACACACTTCACCAAACAGTCCTGCAGCCTAATAGATGTCATATGTACAGATATTCATGTACTCAGTGTCACAGTTCATCATATACCTGACTTGGGAGGGCATGCTATGGTCACAGCTGAATTAAAAATAAAAAGGAGAAACCATGTCCTAGATGGGTCACATACAGACCCCTAAAAAACATACTACCAGCTCAACTCACTCATGACCTTGACAGAGTCAACTGGGAATACTTTCTCAGGATTGAAGATGTCAATACATTAGTTACAACATTCACCAGTTGGATCACAGCGCTTTTTGACCTTCATGCCCCCGTAAAATGCCGTAAATTTAAAAATCCACCACATCCATGGATTACAGACTCAGTAAAAGCCATGATGCAAATTAGAGACAACTGTCACAAGGAATATAAATTAAAGGGAACAGCAACTGCTAAAGAGTCTTATAAAAATATGAAATTATAGTGAATAGGGCTGTCGAATGTGAAAAGAGATGTTACTTTAGTAAGGAAATAAATAACAACATCAGTAATTCCAAAAAACTATGGCGAAATCTTAAAGAACATGTGGCTCCGAACAAAAAATATGGTACTGAGTTACCATCACATTTTGACAACCCTGACCTCATTAATAGCCATTTTTTGAATATACCTGTACAAGAAGAAGTGACCCTATCCCAACTAACATATTATGTTCATCATAAGTATAATTCAGCAACATTTACATTACAACCAGTCACAGAAGATACAGTCCTACAAGCCATAAAGAGCCTCAAATCAAATGCGCGGGTGATGATGGGATAGCTTTGGATATGCTGGTGTTGACTTTACCGCAGTCACTGACAGCCATCACCCACATAATAAACCAATCAATAAGAGAGGCCACTTTTCCTGAAAGCTGGAAAGTAGCGGTTGTGAGGCCACTGCCAAAGGTAAGCCACCCTGTAACTTTGAATGACCTCCGACCTATAAGTCTTCTGCCATGCCTATCCAAGATACTAGAGAAAATAATATGCATACAGCTCACCAAGTATCTTGAAGACAACAACATTTTGCCAAAACGTCAATCAGGGTTTCGAAGAGGACATGGCACAGCGACTGCTCTGGCCGATGTGGTGGATGGCCTTCTGGAGGCACAGGATGGGGGCCAGCTCAGCATGCTCTTGCTGCTCGACTTCTCCCGTGCATTTGACTGCATAAATACAACATTACTCTTAGCTAAAATGACGTATTACGGTATTGATCCCCACACTGTGAAGTGGTTTCACAGTTACCTGCAGCACCGGAAGCAGTATGTTGAACTTACCAAGGCAGATGGTGCTAAAGTACGGTCGGCATCGCATGTTGTTGGGCACGGAGTTCCGCAGGGCTCAATACTAGGCCCGATCCTATACATTTTGTACAGTGCTGATATAGTTGGCAGCATTTCACACTGTGAACACCATCTATATGCAGATGACCTACAACTGTACATATCATTTAAGCCTGCTGAATATAAGGCAGCAGTCTCAAGGATGAATGAGGACTTGGAACAAATTTCAGCTTGGTGTAAGTCTAACTGCCTAACACTTAATGCCAAAAAATCAAAAATGATGCTGGTAGGTAGCAAGAGAAACGTCCAAAGATTTGATAATCAATCTCTGGACATAAAATTAAATGGTGAAATTATTATGCGTGTCCTTGAAGCTAGAAATCTGGGGCTCCTTCTGGACTGCCATTTGAATTTTGAAAGCCACATTGTAGCTTGTTCACGCAATTGCTTTTATAGACTCAAGTTGCTTTATAAATACCAACCCTACTTGAGTGAGCAGTTGAGAATACTTTTGTGTGACTCACTGATTCTTTCTAAGCTAAATTACTGTGATGTAGTGTATGGGCCATGTCTCCTTAAAAAAACCTCAAAGCTAGTGCAACGTATACAGAACGCTTGCGCGCGCTTCTGTTTTGTGATACCGCCACGATCACATGTCACCCCTTTTCTTAATGCAGCGAATGTGATCAAAATGGAAGCCCGCAGGAAATTTCATTTGGCCACTCTTCTGTACGGCATCATAAAGACGGGGACTCCACGCTATCTACACGAAAAACTCGTGTGGGCTCAAGACCAGTGCAAGTTTCCAAAAAGAAGGTGTACGCACACATTTCTGACTATAAAACATCGCACTGTCATTTTCCGAGGCTCGTTTAGGTTTGCTGCCTCGCGATGTTGGAATGACCTGCCACCGCCGCTGCGTGATCTAAAAACATATAATACTTTCCGAAAACACGTCAAAAGATATCTTTTATGGTCACAGACGCATGGTTGCTTACCGTCGGGGTTCTCACGCTGCGGCACGAGTTTGGTCACCCCAACACCATCTTGCCCATACAATTTTTAGTTTGTCTCTGTCTGTATGCCTGTTAAATCCTTTTCGTCTTACTTTTGTTTCTTTTACTGTATGTACTCGTTGTAAAAATTGTTATAATCCTTCCTTGATTTCATGTAGTCTAATTTGTTTGTTTATTGTCAATGTGTCAAATGTCATTACCATAGAGTAAATTGTAAACTCAATAACGTTCCGATTCACCCACTTGTATTTTTTATTTTAATTAATTTAATGTAATGTTTAACTTTTTTTGTACATGTTTTAACAAGTGCTAAACTAATTTATAAATTTATTTAATGTCCTGATTGTGTGACGTCATTTATTCACTGGGTTCCGTCAGAATATCGGCGCTATTGCGACGCTTCATTTATAGCGTCGCAATGGCTTAAGCTGAGACGGAACCTTTGACCTTTTTTTTTTCTGTGTGTTTATAGTCTTATTTAAAAATATGTGCGTAGTAATGTTTTTTTCTCGACTATGTTTTTTATTGTAAAGGTCAATAATAGTTTTTTCTTTCTTTCTTTCTTCTTTCCGTCTATGTAGGTAGTATGCAAAGTTTATGAATTTTGTACTACAACTATATTTAATGGGGCGTTTATTAAAATGGTTTCATAGCAAAAGGTGCTTTAATTTGTATTTGTTATCCTTAGGTTTGAATTTTTTTTTGTCAATTAATGTACTTAAAAAATGGACTTGCAGGTTTGTAATAATATGAAATAGTTTTTACGATTCCAGTACCCAGTCATCATGCTCAAATCATCAGCTGCTAAAACGCCATAGCATCTGCTGCTGCTCATTGAACACCACGGGCATGATAGGACACCCTTCAGAAGTATAGTAGGCCATTTTTTATGTCAATTTTCTGCAACGGCACAGATAAAGTTGTTTGTATAGAATTACATGGGATATAACAGCCAAACATACAAACCATGTCAATAAATTGTCTTTTATGTAAATCGGAGGGTTGGGTTAAATTAACAATGTCAGATAGTTTTTTTCGCTAACATACCGCGATAGAGCTGAGCTAAGGAGAAACTCAGCCATATCATCTAATTAACAACCATTTGCATTTTTTTTTCAGATTTATAGGTGCTGAGTGTCATAACAAAATTAGTTTAAGCGCAATTTTCGCCATTTAGAGGCGTACATATTTATTAATAAATATATTTGAATATTCAGTCTCACGCCAAGACCGAATATACCGCCGTAGAGCGTCGGTGGCTCAGTGGTGTGGACTGTCGCCTTCCTACCGGGAGGGCTGAGGTTCAAATCCCGACACATACCAATGTATTTTCGAATTTTCGAAAAATCATGAGGAAACCTTCATGCACGCCTGCGAAGAGATTCGAAGGTTGTGTGTGAGGTCATCCAATCCGCACTGGGCCCGCGTGGACGACTAAGGCCTAATCACCCTATACGGGTAGGCTCGTGCCCCTCGGTGGGGACGTTTAATGAGCTGATGATGATGATGATGATTCAGTCTCACGTATAAATTATAACTTATTTTACGATACTTATATCTTCCACCACAGATATTGTTTTTTAATTATGTGTTTTAATCCTCTAAACTCATTTCTCTCTCATTTTATTTATACGTTGCATAGGTTATTCACGATTGCTCACATCACGCATTTCCAAGCTGTCTAGATTTTAAATGTCAAAGTGCTTAAGTTTCTTTTATTCCAATAAATATTTTTATATTTTGTATAACTTAAGAGAAAACCTTGATTTGCAATACTTAAAAATCATTTTTATTTTTTTTTACCATTACTATCAAAAGCTTAATGAAGAGGATGCTTTATGATGACGTTGAACTAGTCGTGGTTATTTCTTCAGCAACGATATGAACCTCAATAGTGAGTTGATCGTTTCTTATATATCCATTCATAGGGTCCAGAAGGAATTCTAATGCCACTTGCGAGCCTTGGTTGTTCTTTTTACTGAAAGTAAAGAAAAAACCATTTAGCTGAATTAACGAACTGTGCTGCATCTAAATATAAAACTACATGCTAATCGAATTAATGAATTGATGTTGATGATAAAAAAGCTATTTTATAAATTATTGATGAAGATCTTAAGCTTAAGCTATAGCTTAAGCTATATAAGCTTAAGCTATATGAGATACAAACAAATACATCATAAAAAAATACATAGAAAAACTAACATTTTGTGCCTAATATTGCCAATAAAAATCAAACTCACCTTGTATAAATATGATCAATACTCTTTAACAAGGATACTGCATTAGATTTATGTGATATCAAATTAATTTCAGCTTTGACCGGACAACACCATTGAACTGTATTATTAATCCAACCGGAGTACAAGTAAACGCCGATGTATTTTTGATCTTCGGTACTGTTTTTCCCATTCGGGTTAACTGCAAGCCGCCATGTCAAGTTTCTAACATAGAATGGAAGGGACATACTCATGTTTTCCGCAAAGTCCTTTACGAGAAACCGAAAAGTTGTCTCTGATCTCCCTTTGTCAGATGTTAGGCCAAGATCGACCTGTAAAAATATTTTTAAAACCTTAATAGCATTTAATAGGTTAACTTTTGTCAAGACTGGAGTCTCGCAATAGCACAGGACTAACGCGGCGATAACGGCCGTACACCAACAATTTTGAAAAATGTAATGAGAGAAATTACTTCAGAGGTGAACGTTGCATGTTCCTACTACTTCAGTCATACAATGTATATTGCATTTGCTATCAGAAAAACTGCAATTTATTTCATTCAATAGGAGTACTAAGAATACATAAGGCTACGACGGGTTTGCTACTGATCCAAATCCAGATAGTACAATACGGAATTAGGCTTCTGCATATCTTAATGCAGAAGCCTAATTCCGTATTGTACCATCTGGAATAATAATTATTCTCTCTGCATTGTTTATATATATTTGAAATAAAATAAATAATTGACACAGCGCCATCTAGCCCCAAGTTAAGCGTGAAGTGTAGTATGGGTACTAAACAACGGATATACTAATTTTTTTTTGTAAATTCATACATATTATACATAGGAAACACCCATACCAATACAAACAGACATGTTCATGCACACAAATATTTGTACTGCCCGGGATCGACTTGGTGTAACAGCCGACGTCTCAACCATTACAACAAATGGGTCGTCAAATTCAAATTAAATAAAGATTATTTTCGATAACTGTTGAGTTTTTTTAGTCGCCAATTCACTGCATAGGCAAATTTGTGCCACTTACGTTACTTGCAGGATCTGAATTTAATTTGTATCTTTGTTTGGCTAATGTATTAAAGCCAACTGGTACAGGAATACCAGTTTTCGTAGATGCTATGTTCATAAGTAGAGCGAACGAAATGTCTCTTGTTAAAAATTTTGACTCTGCAACATTCTCCGCAAATTCTTTTGGTGTTAGCGATAGCAGTCTTAATTCTTTGATTAGCGGTTTTGAAATTCTTCTTCGATGCTTCACTTAAAGCTGGAAATTAATTAAAATTAAGTTACTGACACAGTTGACATTTTCATTTTAAAAGTATTCTTAATAACTGTATTACTCACGTTCATCATCTACTGAATTGTTGCTTGTAGTAATATTTATTTCTGAGTCGGGTTTACCGTGTAGTTTACAATACTTTTCAACGGCTATGAATAGTTCAAGTTCAGTGTCTATGCTTAACGGAGTAAATCCTATTATTTGCTTAACAGTACTAAGGTCTGCATCGAAGAAACTGCTATCATTTAAAATTTCTTTGGTTTTGAGTTCTATCAACTGCAAAAAATTAACGAAAATGTGTACATGCGCTATTTAACTTTTAAGTTAAATGTTTCGGAGGCAATTGCTTATGATAAGACTTCTGATACTAAGTTCAACCTAAGCAATTTTTATATTATGGGCATGGACTTATACAAATACGGACGGAGTTTCACTAACGAGAAATGTCTGTCGAAGAAAACACACACAAATTTAGTCCGTAAGTCAAATTCTAGATGTCACTAATTTATATATGTATTCTGCATGACAATGTTAAGATTTTTCTTAATTACCATTAGGTCTTGGCTTACTTACTCTAAAATTACACGTTCTTATACTTTTATTATAAACCGTGGTTTAATTTATTTTAAGTTCTTTTCTTAATTTTTGGGAGACTGTTCATCCAATATATGGGTTACCTGTTTACATTCATTCAGTAGTACTACCTCGTCATACATTCGTGCAAAATCGTATATATGACAGACATTCTGAGGACTCAGGTGAGCTTGAAGATATTCCACGACACCGATGAGCAAATGTGGGAGCATATATTTTTTTGCACTGTAGTATATATCGCAGGCTTCTTGGACTGATCCTATATTTATTTTATCCGTATATATGTATCTGTAAGATATAACAAAAGTAGAAAAGTTCATCATTATCATCCTCAGTTCATTTAACGTCCTCACCGAGGGGCACGAGCCTACTCATACAGGGTGTATAGGCCTAAGTAGTCAACACGGGTCCAGTGCGGATTGGCCGACCTCACGTTCGACCTTTGGATCTCTTCGCAGGCGTGTGCAGGTTTCCTCACGATATTTTCCTTCGCCGTAAGAGCGTCGCATAAACGTACATATTATTTATTTATTGAGAAAACCAACGGTCATACACCAAGGGTTGCGGGTTCGATCCCCGGGCAGTACAAACATTTGTTTGCATGAACATGTCTGTTTGTAATGGTCTGGGTGTTTTCTATGTATAATATGTATGTATTTACAAAAAAAATGTATATAAGTATGTTTATCCGTTGTTTAGTACCCATAATACAGGCTTCACGCTTAACTTGGGGCTAGATGGCGCTGTGTGAATGTCAGTGGATTTTTATTTCATTTATTTGTATACTTTTCTTAGTTTCTACATATATTTTTGTTACAAACAGATTTATAGTTTCCTTCTTTAATCAAGTTACATATAATTAATATGAGCTTCGTATATATAATTTCAAAAACACATTATTTCGTGTTGGGGTTTAGACCTGCACCTCCAGATAAGAAAGCAACACCAATGAGCCACCGAAGGTCTTAAGTCAACCTTGTAAGGGTAACATAAAAAATATATAATAAAAGTTGTAGAATACATAATATACGTATAGTTGCAACCCACACACACTGTACTGGACCATAGTTGTGGTTAACGGTCACCCAGATTATGAAAGTCGTACTTCGGAGGGGGATGCCTTTCTCCAGCAGTGTTTGTTATACCACAGCGGTAAGTTGTTTAAATCATCAGAAGGACAGAAATAAGATTCGTTGATTTCAGTCCGCACTGAGCAGTCCGCTCCGCAGCAGTGGTCCAATCTAGAGGTCGTTATTAATAATACCACAGCCTCTCAAAAAATGTTATATAACAACGAGCATTGTGTTTCGCTAAGATAGAGAGGTGCCCGGAGTACCGAAACATTTTTTTAGTGTGGTTTGTTAAGGGCCACAATAGTTTATGGATAGCGGTAATTGACACAATAGTTTTTGAAATTGATAAAGAAATCATTAATTAGTATAAAAATATTGAGGATTACCCCAGATCAATTGACGTGACGTCAAATGAACACTTATTCAAATCAGCATTACACACAATCCCCTAAACAAGATACTGCACATTATTACCGTGTGACATGATAAAACTTTTGAATAAAACACACTGCAAATACTAAACCTGATAATCTGCTTCGATGTGTTCCTGTTTTTGAAACAACGAATTGTAATATACCAGATTACACAAAATAGTAAATACATTACTATTATAAAAGGCACTACAAGTTTCAATTCCAGTTCGTTTATAAAGAAAAAATGTGGTGTGCTAAGACGTCTAGTCTGACGCAAGTGTTCAGATAGACCTGCTGAGTAGGCATCAAGATATAACAAAACAATATTTAAAAACACGAAAGGAATAACTTTACCACACAAACCCTCATGTCCATTCTTTAATGTAGAGGTTTACTTACTCCAACAACGCCTTGAATGCCTTAGGATGTACATCTGAGATAAGTATATCAGCTTTTTGCTCCGCAATGGGCCCATTTAGCATACGGTCGAATACAGGCGTGGCCATAGCCAAGAAAAGTTTGTGAGCCGAAAAGCGAGTCTGTTCATCTCCCTGGCCCACTCGGAAATTGCAGTCAGACCATTCACCCGACTCCAATATTTCAGAACCACGTTCTTTAAGTATTTTACAATTAAATTGCCAGTCTGACATTTTAATATGCGTCCTACAATGATACTGATAGCAATGAAGCACTGTTTTTCAGATACGAATGGACTACGCATAGTAATGTGCAGTGACACCTTATCGTTTGAAGTACGGATATTGATAACAATGTAGTTATTTTGTGAGCCAATAGAAAGTCTATTTATTAATACCGCATAGATTATCATGTACTTGATTTTTTTATCATAACAGTTAACAGTAATTTATGAATAAATTGATTCATTCCAACTGCCAAACCAATTCAGTAGGAATGAATGTACGCCAGTGTACATAACAGCCACGCGTATTGTACGTAACAGACAGGCGTACAATTACGCCTGTGCAATATGAACAATACGTATGGCTGCATAAATCTTTTGCCTTTTCTTTGGTGGCACATTATATAAATATACACATTATATAATATATTTTATTCAAAGGTATATTTAACCCCTTACTTGACTGCTAATGACGCCTTAAGGCGTCAGACACAAAAGGTTTTCTATTGTGTCTAGATTCCCGGCGATCAATCGGTTAATAATGGATTGGGATTTTTGTTTGACAACAAACACCCTTACAGTTAGGCTCATGTCCCTTGGTGGGGACGTTTATGAGCTGATGATAATGAGGCTAAGGCATTGCAGGCTGAATCACAAGATTTTGCAAAAATAAAGATAATTCCGTGCTTCGATCAAAAGGCTCGTTAAGCTGTCGGTCCCGGAGGTACATAAGCAGACACACTGCTTTTGTATTCTGTAATTTAAGAGCAATGAATCCCTTATTTCATTTTAAATTTGTACTTCTTCTTCTTCCTTTGCCTTTTCCCACTTCACTTAGGGTCGGCTCTCCTAATTTTAGTGCGCCATGACATTCTGTCTAGGGTTGTCGGGTCCGGTAGATATTATTTTTGTACGAGACAAGTCATACTGGTGTACCAAGTGTATGGAGGTCGTCCTCTGCCTCTCTTTTTCTCCGGCAGGTTCAAGGCCGTCTTCACAACATAGGCATCATCTCGCCTCATTACGTGACCATACCAACTGAGACGCCTTTTCTTTAAGCTTCTCGGCTATAGGGGCCACCTTAAAACTGCCCCGAACATACTCGTTTCACACTTTATCCCGTCTTGTGACCCCTCCTGACCATCTCAGCATTTTCATTTCCGTGGTATGAAGCTTTTGCACATGGCGTTTCTTTTACTGGCCAACACTCTATTGAGTCAGTACATTTTTTAAAATAAAATATGACAGTTTTTAAGCAAAGGGCCCACCAGTAAATCCAATGAGATACCATTGTTTACTTTAAACAATAATCCCACTAAAAATATTTTGTAAAAGGTCAAGTCTTCTTTCTTATTTTTCTATTCACACATTTTTGGACACATGCGCCCAGCAGTGGGGCGCTATAGACTAGATTAAATTAGATGTGTCCCACTACTCTGATTTTTTGCAATGACAGGCTATTTTTTATGTAAAGTAGAAATAAAACATTACCTACCATATTTCTAATACAGCTGAGACCCACTGTGGGTCCTTCGTTATGTTCTTCAGTACATAGTTTTTTAATGTCAAATGAAACGGCCAACAAATTGAATATTGGTTTGAAAGGGGATATGTGTGTGGATCTTTAAAATAGTTTGGTTGTGTTTTCTTATCCCCTGATTAGAAAACACAATAGCCCATTCATTAGGTACTCCAGAAGGTTATTTTAGTTTCCCCTTTATATGGCCATTAAAAACCCTAACTTGACTCAATTTCTGCTTTCTGGGTTAATAAAAGTACTAGTTCTATTTGAATGATCATGAGTGAGTCATAAATGCGAAATTATGCATTCGCTTAATTTTCAAGCTAAATGACTTATAAACTTGCTGTTTTGGAAAACGTACTTAAATAGGGGCATGAAAATGTGGCGAAATCGTTCCAGTAATGAATGGTACGCCAAAGCTTGCTTCGCGCTCGACTTGGCGAAGGCACTACCGTGCCCCCCGATATAGACTCCTCATCATTGTTCAGAGCGTTACTATTTCAACAAGCGAATAAAGTGGTCTTAGTGAATGTAATTCGAACACTTGTCGTCCAAAGAAAAGGATTAGATGGTGTTAAGGATCAAGGATGGCATCTAGAATTAGTATTCGGGAGCTACGGCTTAACATGCCTTCCGAAGCAAAGAGGCAAATTTTTGACTACCGATCCGACGACTGTATGATATATACAATACTTACAGTAATTTACTAAAGTAAACAATTGTATTATAAAAGGGCACATCTGATTGGTTTTGCCTTCAATACTTTATGAGCAAAGTTCAACTCGATCTTGTTCGACCAATCAGCGATGGCAGCAATCATCATCTAGTTTCTTAGTTGTAACCTCAGCATCGTGTTTGAAGTGATTAGTGAGTGTGCGGCTCGTGATCGTGACTGTTACTGTTGTAAGCTCCTTAGTGTAGGTACTGTTTTGTAGTTACGTTATAAATAATGTTGTTAAAAATAAGTGTTGTGAGTTTACTCTGTCTGATATGTTGCGAATCCGCGAACATTCTATACGTTATGCCGTTTACGTCGAAATCCCATCATATAATGTTAAAACCTTTAGGATTAGAATTGGCGCGAAAAGGACACAATGTCACAGTCATAACGGGATATAAATCATCAGAGGACACTGAAAATTATCGACAAATCACAGTAGACAATAAAGAAATATGGGAAACGGCAGGTACGTAACTTCAGTATTAATATACACAATACATGAAAGGGTCATCCAGTCTTTTATTTTACTTTATTGACGAATGAATGATAACATAAAACAATCTTAAGTATTCTATATAAAAGTACCAGCGTTAAAAATAGAATAGAATAATACCTTTATTATAGAGAAATATAACTTTAGAATTGAATTCAAATTAATACCAACATAAAATGCAATTTACATACTTATCCAAAGTTCTATAATTGTTTATATAAAATATTGATCCGTATTGACTTTACATACTTAAAATAAAAAAATATCTGTACGGTTATGACAACGTAGTTATATAAAGCAAAGGATAATAATGCATTGAATAAAAATAGAAAAAGCCAAATAATTCGGCAACCAAGATTTGAAATCTCTGGTCAAAATGATCACTTAACTGTTACCAACATAATGTTCGGATTTAAATATAAAAGATGTAAATACAGTTTATGTTATTTATTATTTTCAGGAATAAAAAGGCCTAATGTTTTCACAATGCTGGATATATCAGCAGAAGATTTCCACGACATAATTTTGTGGCGAGGAGGTTTAGGCTTTACTCAAGTAGCCTTGGAAACCACTGAAGTCCAACAGTTCCTTGCTACCAACCATACGTTCGATCTTGTTATTTGCGAGCAATTCTTCCAAGAAGCATTCTATGCTTTAGCTCACAAGTACCAAGCTCCGCTAGTTTTAGTCACAACGTATGGAAATTGCATGAGACATAATATCCTAACAAGAAATCCCCTGCAATTAGCAACCGTTTTACCAGAATTCCTAGATGTTAAGTCGCCTACAAGTTTTTGGGCACGACTCAGAGTATTTTATTTTACAATTTACGAATTCGTTTGGTGGAAGTACAATTATATGAGCACGCAAGAAGAATTGATGAAAAAATATATACCCGGCCTACCAGAGCCAATGCCGAGCCTTTACGAGTTGCAAAGAGATGCATCTCTTATGTTGCTGAATAGTCATTTTAGTTTCGATGAACCAGTGGCTTATCTTCCTAATATAGTTGAAGTTGGTGGTATGCATCTGACTCGCAGTAATACGAAGTTGCCAGAGGTATGCAATTATAAACGTTATTTAATAACATAAATTAATTGTGTGGTCGCAATCCCTAATCTTCCTGCGGGTCTGTAGTAAGTAGCGACAAACATTCAGTTGAAAAGAAATAGCATAGTTCTTAAACAATCTCACCATTTAAAAATAATTCAGAAAAATCAAGAGGAGCATGGTGATAAACGGTCCTAATTTAAGCATTGTACTGACATAGGCTTTTATAGTAAGTAACTATAAAACCTCGATACCACAACACTGGAAAATATATTCTATGGTATTTGTCATCAGTTAAAAACATACATTAGCCACTCTCGAGTTTATAGGATATGCAGATTAAGAGTCGATTACATCCCGTTGGCAATAAACGGTTAAATCTAAAGGTCTTACCTACGAACTGGATAGGTGCTCGCATTTCCATGATAGTGTAGGTACATTAACTACAAGTAAATATTTTAACTTAGTCTTATTAACTAAGAAATTTTAGAAATATTGTGCAATAACGTTTTTACTCGTACTTAAGAACCCCGACGATAAAACGTATTAAATATATCTTGTACATAATAATTAACAAAATTAAATTAAAAATCTAAAAAACCCCCGACACAAGAACTTAAGTAATTTCCCTTTAAATTTTTATTTCATACTTTTTATAGGTAGGTTAGGTGAAGTTAGATCTTATTATATATACTGACACGTCAAACTTACAACACCCCTGTTTTTGCGTCGGGGGAAATCGTCGATATTTTTTATTTCAGTGTGGTTTCATTTGAGTCCAAGTATATTTGCAGTCATTCGGTTACTCTCCCCACTTTCACTCCTCACAACTTTTAAACAGCTCAACCGATTTTCATCAAACATGTCTATGAACACTCGCACATAAGTCACCTTCAATACAAAAAAACTAAATTGAAATCACTGCATGCGTTCGGGAGTTATGATGCCACAGACAGACATACACGTCAAACTTATAACACCCCTCTTTTTGCGTCGGGGGTTAAAAAAGAAACAGTTATATTTAAAAATGAGTTAATACGTGTAGTTTGAACAATAGTAGGTAGTTATGAGAATATTAAAAATTAAAAAAAACAAGAGCAATAGATTCTAAGCATTGATTCTAAGTAACTAAAAATTTAATTTCTGTCACATTGGATATTGTGTTATTTTTTATCAAAGATAAAAAAGTAGATGGTAAGCCGGTTTGATGAATGACTTCCATTTTTTATAATTGGTTTCGACATGACATTGTGGTCAGCAAAAAAATAACACTTCGTCCTTGTACATGTTTGTTTTTGTTACGATGGCTTTACGATACATCGTTGATTTTTATACGTAATAATAACTACTGCTGATTTATATTGTTTTCAGTTAACGATTTTCTTAATTTTGGTTCATCACTTTTGGTCAATAAAAATGCTCTTCTTAATTTCGTAAATTCATGATACAGTACTGAAATCATTACTTAAATATATTCTTATCTCATAACATTTACATCATACATAACGAAAAAAAGGTTTAACTCATCCAACTTTGGTATACAAGTCATCCTTAATAGCTCATGGGACATCCTGTACAATTACGGCTGAGGCGCTCGCAGCCGTCAACACTTTTTGATTTGGGACAATAAATTGGATCTAAAAGAAACCTGAAACGCTCATAATCACATTTATTACTTACAATTCAATACTGTAAACTTCAGCAACAATGTTTTTAATCAAATTATTAGGAGCTTAATTCTAACACCATACCCTCATAGAAAATGTTATGGAAATAAGTGTTTTTGAAATATCAACAAATTGTAGCCTAGGGTAATATCAGTCAATCAATATCCTTACTGTGCCAAGCTTGCGCAAAACCAACTCGCCTGCCTCGGCCGAGTAGGCCCCATATTAACTTCGTTTGTGCTATGTATTATTAGAATTTAAATAATTTTTACACTAGAACAATGTTTTAATATGGTTATTAGTGATTTAGTTACTGTAAAACAAGGGAATGTATGTAGTCTATTCATTTATTATTGGCTTACTACCAGGCTCTTTTCCATTATCCATAGTCCGCTATTAATCCGTTTTGGTGGAAGCCGGATGACCTACATTACATGGATATATTAACAAGCCAAAATTCGTTGAGGAGTAATCAACTCGATGCCCGTATCCTCTAAGGAGAAGAAAAACCATGGATATATTATTATGTAAATTTGATAATAATTTAGTACATAAGCTACATTTAAAGTTGTCGCATTGTACCTGTCTATACACAGTCATTTATTTTTGTTTTTGCTGTGGAAATAAACATTTTATAATTATTTATCCTCAAAAAACTTTACAGAAATTCCAACAAATATTTCTTAATGCTGACATTAAAACTGTCAAGTCATTCTCAATGGCTAATGGTAAAGAGGCTGCTGATAAATAATTCATGTTATTAATGTACAGTTCATTGTCAAGGTTAAATGCTAAGCAATCAGTGAGATTAAATGGCGGAATCTTCCTAGCTAATATAGTAGGTCTCGAGTTGCTAAGTACTTCACTCGTTATGATGTAAAAAATATTACCTATTCAAGGAAGATTTCACAATCACAACTGAGATGTGGAATAACAAAGAGGAGTATGATGTTCTAATTTTAGGGTCCTATGTATTGGGTTTGGTTGAGTTATCAATTGTTTGATGATATTTTACGAAGGTTTATTAGTTTATTGTAGAGGTCGTTTGTTAGGGGTAAATAGGTAGTGAAAGGTACATAGCAATTTTCCCGGTACACTGAAGTTACGAGTATCATTAATTGAATTGTTGGCACAAATTTAAATATTCTTACAGCGCTCAATTAATTTTTTTTATACCTGTTGTAAGACAAAAAAAGTGTACTTACACATCGGTAACGATAAGCGGTGAGCGTCTTTAGAACGCTCCTCATCCATAGGTTTAATTGTGTCGATAATTCTTACAAAAATGAATAAAGAAAACGTATTGGTGAATGGCGATCAGTAAGTACAAGCGACAGTAGCACGCTTAAGAATCGTTCGTTCGGTATCCTAATCTTTTTTACTCATGAATGATGATTATTGCATATCTTTATTTTTGGTTGAGTAGTATGTTTGTGCAATGATAGGTATTACTCTTAAATCTAGTTTCGGCTTCACCCTAAAGTGCAGCTCTAATCTTTACTGGTCAACAAGGTTTTAAGGACTTTTATCTTTGAACTTTATTTACAATACTTTCGTAACGATGTGCTGGTTCAAAAGTTTGACTCTGCTCAACGTACTTTGAAATCGACGCTTGTATAACTATAATATCCAACTTGCATGATGATTATGACTAAATATTTCACTATTGTGGAATAGCCACTTACTTAGTCTAGCAGCGGACTATTAAGGGTTGGTTATTTGATGCGCTGGTCGGATTTTTCAGAAGCTTCTTGTCCCCCTATTTAGCAGGTTGGTCTAGGTCCAAATAATTATGTACTTAAATTCCCTACAAATATTTATTTATCTAGATTATTTGTTACAGGATCTCCAAAACCTTCTAGATAATTCCAAACACGGAGTCGTGTATGTTAACTTTGGTTCAAACATAAGAAGTTCCGAGCTGCCTCTAGATAAAAAAAATGCTTTCCTCAAAGTATTTTCGGAACTAAATCAAACAATTTTGTGGAAATGGGAAGACGATACATTGAATGATAAAGCTAAAAACATTCACGTAAGAAATTGGCTACCACAAAAGGACATTTTGGGTGAGTGTTTTCAATACTATCTAATATAATAGATTCAATGGGCAACAAAATGTTATGAAAATGACGATTAGATTATTTTTGACAATGACCTTATTTAGTTTGAAATAATGTTGCAATAGTTTACGGAATATCAATATCCAATTTTTTTACCAAATTTAAATAATGTCATTACGCACTGATCAACATAATATATGTTAGAGCGTCGGTGGCTCAGTGGTGTGGACTGTCGCCTTCCTACCGGGAGGGCTGAGGTTTAAATCCCGACACGTACACGTAATGTATTTTCGTATTTTCGAAAAATGAGGAAACCTTCATGCACGCCTGCGAAGAGATTCGAAGGTTGTGTGTGAAGTCGCCCAATCCGCACTGGGCCCGCGTGAACGAGTAAGGCCTAATCACCCTATACGGGTAGGCTCGTGCCCCTCGGTGGTGACGTTTAATGAGCTGATGATGATGATGTTTCAACATGAAACCGGCTCTTAAATTTGGCAATTGGTTAACTGATTGACACTCAAAACAATTTAGGTATCAAACAATCATCTTAGGAAATCATATAATAAGTTCAATTCTTTCATCTTATGTAATCAACTAATCAAATAGCAATATTACTTTGCAATCCAAAGGGTAACACTGGCAGTATTTCGGAACCTTGCCCAAAGGGACTTCTTTTAATTATATGTTTTAGTTTTATTTATTTCTACGTGTTAGTGTTATATTTATAACTTATATAGTCCAAATATATTTGGACTATATTTTTATTTAATAAGTAATACATGTATACATTTGATTTACTGTTACTATACATAAATAGTATTAATTTTACATAATTTTTAATATGTAAATGCTAGACTTGCAATTTTAGCAGCCTAGCCAATCTAAAAATAACTGACTGATACTTATTTTCTATCACAGCACATCCGAATATCAAAGTATTCATATCCCCACGGTGGACTTATCGGCACACAAGAAGCAGTTTTCAACGGAGTGCCTATCATAGGGATACCGATCTACGCGGACCAATACAACAACTTACTCCAAGTCGAATCATTAGGCTTCGGAAAAATTCAGCAGTACCATGACATCAACGAAGAAAATTTGAGGAATAATATTCTCGGCGTTATAAACGATGTTTCTTATAAAAGAAAAGCTCAAGTTATGTCCGCCAGATTCAAAGACAGACCACTGTCCGCGTTAGACACAGCGATTTACTGGATCGAATATGTTATGAGGAATGAAGGTGCATATTACATGAGAAATCCTGCATTGAAATTAAGCTGGTGGGCTTACACCATGCTTGATGTATATGCATTTTTAATAGTTGTTTCTGTTGCATCCATATATTTAGTTATTTGTGTTGTCAAATGCATAACAAGGCTGGTATCCGTTAAAACCTCGGATCAATCAATTAAAAATAAGAAAAAACAAAAATGAATGTTAAAATACTTTTGAAAATATTTGTAAGCTGATGTTTAATATCAAATCGGTGAGATTTATCGTGTTTCATTGTGATCTAAAACTGAAAATGAATTATAACGTAGTGAAACCTCGTTAGAGGTCTTAAGGTGTGTATAGAAATTGATATAAATCACTCTACTGTACAATAAACTTAGAGCTGTTATACTGCTGTCATTTTTTTATGATTATACAGGGCGAATTTTGAATTAGTGTCATCCATTCGACCCATTACTGTACTTCTATTATTGAATTATTTTATAGGAACCTAATACTGGATTTATCATAAAAGTTTACCAAATTAAATGATAAAAAATAATGTATGGTCAATAAGCAATATAACATGTTAATTTTGAACTTGAGTTTTTTATAATTTCACGATGGCTAATTCAAATAAAATATCATTTCATATAAATGATAATAATATTTTGCATCTGGAGACCTCTACAAGTTTGTTTGTGTTACATGTAATGGTAAGCGGTTAAACAAAGCAGATACTGTAGCTATGTTTGATCTTAAATGTCATAGATGGCGCTGAATGGCATATTTTAAATATATTTTATATTGTGAGGAAATTTGATGAGAAAAGTATTAACTGTAAAAAAGTATCGAAAGATATTATGTAAAAATATGTCAAAGAGCGTCGGTGACTCATCGGTGTGGACTGTTGCCTTCCGATCTGGAGGGCGCAGGTTCAAATCCCGCAATGTGCCAATATCTTTTCGAAATTATAAAATGTACGTTATTTGACGCTCTTATGGCGAAAGAAAACATTGTGAGGAAGCCTGCGCACAACTGCGAAGTGATTTAAAGGTTATGCATGAAGTCGCCCAATCCGCACTGGGCCTGCGTGGACGACTACAGCCTAATCACCCTTTACGGGTAGGCTTGTGCCTTGCGGTGAGGACGTTTAATGAGCTGCTGCTGATGATGGCATAGATAACTAATAGTGAGTGATGTTGTGAATGTTGATCGCTGCGAATGACTTACGATAAAAGAACGGATTTTAAAGGTAAAAGTGGTACTCTATTACTAAAAAAATATATTACCTCTAGTCAGTACATTTTTTTTTATCTGAAAATAATCATGCCACAACCGATTTGCATCGACGGCATCCTTCTCAAGGTTGTGAAGGAGTATATCTACATGGGCATACCATCCAACTTGGCCGACATAACTTCGAGAGGGAAGCTAGTAGGAGGATTCAGTTGTGCTGGGCGGCATACGGTAAGCTACGTCATGTCCAAACGTCAACGATTTCGCAATGTTTTAAGATGAAAGTCTTTGAGCAATGCCTCAAGAAGAAAGTCTTTGAGCAATGCCTCCTATCCGTGCTTACATACGCAGCTGAGGCATGGACACTGACTGCGGGATATGTGCACAAATTGAAAGTCACTCAACGTGCAAATGGGCGAGCTATGTTTGGGGTCTCTATTAGACATAAGATCAGAAATGATTTAAGTAAGAGAACTAAAGTTACCAACTTAGCCCGCCGGATCAGCAAGTTGGATGGACCGACGACTTGCGAAAGGTCGCTGGTGGAAGCTGGATGAGAAAAGCGGAGGACCGGAATCTGGCGCAAAATGGGGGAGACCTATGTCCAGCAGTGAACTACGATAGGTTGAAGAGATGAGAATCCTACCTACATCACATTCGCTGAATGATTGAAGTTACCAGCGCAAAACCCTTTTCTCTATAATCTTAGCCCTGGAAATAAATAATAAATCTTAGCCAGAACAAGGTCTGCTGGATTTTTGGTTTTAAAAAGCTACAAGGAATATTGAATGCTCGTATTTTTATATTGAAATGATTGTGTTCTTCATATGAAATCCAACTTGTAATGAAATGGCACATTGATTTAACTTATACAAGTATGTGTATATGTAGTTACATACCTATAATACTTATACCTTCTTTTTGCTCAATATTTCACAAAAATCGATATTATAAAAAATATTTATGTACTGTATTTATGTAATTAGTACTGGAATAATAATGACTGTTATTTCAGTTAACTATCTTAATATATCACAGATTACAAAGATACTAAAACGATTAAAGTTATGATAGGGTTAATAAATTATAATAGGGATAAATAATAGGGATGCAAATAAATTTCAAATATTTCACAAATTTATTAAAAAGAAATCTATTATTAGTGGATCTTAATTTCACTTTGCGCAACCACACATACTTTCTACGATCTTTACTTACATTTATGTCATCCCCTATTCGTATACATGCCCTGCTTGGTAACGGGTAATGGAAACAATAAAGATGACAATAATGTTTATTTAAGGTAGACATAGAAAGGCATTACAATGTCACAAACTCAGATATAGCAGGTACAACTATGTTTACCTAAACCAACATTATTCTCATATTATGTATCTGCAATTACGCTAAATTTGCTTCCACACAAACTTCGCATTGTTTTAATTGACGGCACGTTCAAAATCCGTACGAACGTTGCACACAGCATAGGGTCTCATAAATAAAGCAGAAACGCTCAAACGTCGCTTCAGTTTATGCGTCCACCGCGAATAATTAGACAAATATTTGAACGAAACAGTGATGTTTGAACAGGCAGTATAGTCGGGCAGGATGCTTTTATCCAACGCACTTGCAAGCTGGTAACGACCTGGGTAAGACTTATGAATTCGAAATGTGCAACCCCTGAATTCACTGTCCCGTTCCTCTTTTTAAACGCAGCGTGCATCCATTTTGTTTGCGCATCAGATCTCTGTGTATATGTGTTTACTTTTTTCGAGCTGCATCTGTTGACAGTTTTGTCCGAGCATATTAGGTATGTCTGCTTCGTTTCTTGTTTAGCCGCGAAGGATTATTTTGCTATATTTATGTGGAAATCTGCTTTGTACTCAAGCCTGTTAAACGAAAACTTGTTATTGATTAAACAAGAATTATATATTAAAAGTCCAACGGGAAAAAGTAAACATCTTAACACAATTAGGTACTATTTAGGTTGCGAGACATCTAATGGAAGTTGACTTCTATGCATAGATCCAAAGTCGATCGGTTCCGTTTATCCACTATTTGCGAACCAATACAATCTTATGCGCCAAATGGACTAAACTTAAAAAAGGTAAGTATATAAAAAATTGATTACAAATATGTAACCGATTGTATTTTCTTATATCCTTTAAAACACTAACGTAAGTAAAATATAAATTTAATTACACAACTTATCGCAATGGCAACTGTTATCATTAATATGATTCCAATATAATGTATACTCAAGCAAACACAATATGGTTCATGGAAACGAGAGAATTACATTGAAGCTGGATTCGGCAGCGATTTTCATTTCCCGCTGGTTGCGCTCTGCATTAATTCCCACTGAACGATCTCGAAGTTTTAATTGCAAACTCTTAATGAGGTAGGTGACAGATTTTAAATAGGCCACTGCGTACTGGCACACAAACAGAAATTAGAACGCCTTATTGAACTTGACAAACGGAATGAAGAATGGAATTGCTTAACCCTTGCGGGTTGTGAGGATGTGAGTATGGAATTTGCATTAAACCTGCTCCTGACCTACTTTGGATTTAGTATTGTAATATTATCCAAATTTAAGAGATGGTATCTGCTCAGAATACCATAAATTATAAATCAATAATACGGGACTTCCAGGACACAGTAGTATACAGTTCTTGAGGCTGTGAGCTATTTATACTCACCACGTAGGTACCAGGTGAGATTTTCAGTGAACAAAAGTTACTTAATGCCTCTTCTAAATTCTCAGATACCATTGATTTTGCTTGAAAAGAGTTGCGACAATTTTAACTCTTTGGTACCAATTAGAACCAACAAACTTTTGAAAACATAAACTACGCAAGAACAGAAAAAAGACTGTACACTGGTCCCTGGTATGCTAGCCTAACATAGTAGGTACTTCAACTATCTCACGATAGTAGTTTCTTAGGAACGAACTGGTCAACGTATTTTCTCGGGGACTTTGTTTTGGGAGTTATTCATACTATAAATATTTATAGCGATTTTGGGCGATTGTCAACCGAAAGCAATTACTCTTACCGCTTCGCTAGCAAGGTTCTTTATGGAAATGTATGATGCAATCAGTTTCTAGTTTTTTTTTACTTTATGATCAACTGATTTACTATACAACACTAGATTTAATAGTCAGTGTTACTACCTTTTTGCATGCATACAAAGGACGCAAGCAAAAAGTTTCACCATGCACTTCATGATGAATTGAATGGAAAATATCTTTGAATAGACAGCGATATGTGACTGGTGAGGCAAAGCCGGAAAATTTTTTATAACTTCAGCAAAATATAAACATAATTTGAATGTAATGTAAATGTTATTTTTTCTTCTTTCGTACTCTGCGAATTTAAGAATTTGGCCAGTTTCATCTGGTTTAGAAGCCATATTTTAGGTTAAAAAAATACCGTACTACTGTTATACTGTACCGAGAATCGTGGTAAAACATCTTGAAATGTTGGTAAAACAACGCGACAAATTACCTGTTAAAACATTTTAATTTAATTTCCATTCTTAGATGAAGCCTGGCGATAATTCACAACAATGCGAAGGAACGTGTTTTAACATGCGCTCTGAATGTATAATGTGCAATTCTTCACACGGCCGGTGCTTCCTGCACGCGTAACGGAAAGCTGGCTATTGTGCGAGTTGGTCATTGTATGAGTTGTGGCCGGTGTCCAACCGAGGACTCAGTTTGCCAGCACATTTATCAGTGTAAGTTCTGTCTCTTGTGACAGGTGAAAAACGTGTACACTGTGTACAGTCAGCAATTCTGTTGTTATGTAATTTAGTGACTCGTTGCAATGAGACGTGATATTATTGCACCTTTTCATATTAGGTTATTTGATGTTATTTACTGTAAAAATGTCAGTTATCTGCGAGCACATCAACATAGCTACTACACAGCTTAAATCTAAAATCTTTCCTATCCCTGAATTTCCTTTTATATCTTCATGGGTGGTGCGAAGTCAATATCAGATGAAAGAATCGTCTATTCATTAGCTTTAACATAAGATTAAAAACTTCTGTCCAAAAAAATCGGCTGTACACACAAGATACTCATTACTCACACATTTCGACTTTATAGCCAATTGTGTTCTGATTGAGTGCCTGAGCAAACTTGCTTGGTAAAATTTGACATTAAATTACGAAGTTCAAAATAATGGGTCTAATTGAAAATTGTTTAATATGAATTTCGTTCGCATCGCTAACTTCAGAAAATTACAAAGCAACATAAAATGGTCCTTTAAAAGTTATTGTCCTTTTTGCAAGTAAAACTTAATTATTAATTAATGGCAAGATTAATCGTGGGAATTAATGAAGATTTATTGATTACGTTCACGGAGCAATTTATCTTTACTAAATAGCTTGTATCAGGACGTGCGCAAAATTGGGATATCAGTCAAAAGTTTCTTACAACAGTTTAATAGCTTTAACTTTATAAACCTTACTTATTAGGTCATGTTTCTGCAGCAAAACAAATCACATTAAGTGACAGGTGTTTATAGAGAGAACACATAAACTGTTTATAATGACCAGGGATAGGGTTCCATGCATTCCCCGGTATTTCAGTGTTCATAAAACAAATTGGTAGGTATCATCATTACAGGCCAATACGTCCACTGCTGAACGAAGGTCTCCCCTAATGATTTCCACGCGGCAGATCTCGAGCAGTAGACTTCTATCTGCTACCCGCCACCTCAACCAGGTCATCCGTCTATCTGGTATGGGGTCGGCCTAAACTTCGTTATCCATTAAGTGGACGTCAGTCGAGAACTTTTCCGCCCCATCGGTCATCGGTTCTTCGGACTATGTGCCCTGCCCACTGCCACTTCAACTTGCTTATCCTGTGAGCTAGGTCGGTCACTCTAGTTATCCTCTCCTCGTTTCGTATCCCATAGCGTAGGGACACACCTAACATGCACGCTGAACAACCACCTTGAGTCTATTTAGGAGGCCCTTAGTGAGCGACCGCGTTTAGTTTCCGTATATCACACTGAGACACAGGTATATTGGACGAAAATATCTACCTTCACTTCCCAAATATTACCCATCCTATTTGGATAAGACGAGAAACCTCCTTCTCGAAGTTGGACCTACCCATTTGGACTACTTGTAGATACTTGGTATGTGCCCATATTAATAACTAGGTATGTACTTTGAAAATTATTTGTAATCAAATAGACTTTTGGTGGAAAATCGGTGCATATTGTCTACCAAATAGGAAGTCAGGACTGATGACTGAACGTGGCTACCGAAACACTAAATCTTCCTTTTAAGCTCGTAATATATCTTTCAAATCTCTCAAAATATGCTCGCTTTCCGTGGAATTCGAACCTTTGAGCCATGTCAACTCGATGCTAAAAATGCATGCAACGCATTTGTAAAATTATAAATAGCAAAATGGTTGATTGGCAAAACCATTATTTTGCAAAACATGGTTTGTCAAGTGTAATTTTCCCAAAAATAAATGGCTTTTGGTCAAACAGAAGAACCCTGCTAAGACAGCCAGCACAAACCAGAACTTGCAATCCCAAAACAACTAATCGTAAGTGGTTGTCAAAATGAAGTTAAAAAAAAATTTTAAACCAATCACATGATATGTTGTCTCAAAGTGAATTAATTGCATTAAATATTTATTTACTAACCGGAGCGCTGTCATTGAAACTCGCTTCCCGCCTCCAGTGGCGACAAAACTTGAGCAGTTAGACAGGATGTAACTACTTAGATTATATCGCGTCTCCGCGCTCCGGGATACACGACTATTCCATTTATATTTGCGGGCAGTTACCGTGGAGGTCTAATTTGGGCACGTCACTTTGATTCGGTAACCTATCTATATACTGTAATTTCGTATGCACCGCACCTGTCGGGAGGTATATTTTAAGAAACTTTTAAAAAGTTTAGTTTGCCGATGTGACTGGTTTTGGTATCGTATACATATTCTTTAAATCAGGTTCTAATTTCCAATAGTTTAAAAATAAATGTGACCAATTTAAACATATTTTTTATCATTGTTTATATGTTGAAGCCGAAAAGAATAGCTAAGACAAACGTGCAAGGTTCTTGACTCCTATCTTAAAAATAATGATTAATCGAATCTTTTTGACTTTCGCTTTATATTTTTAAAAACTAGTTTGATACGTAAGTCTTGTGTGATAAGTATGTATTTGAAAAATATAGAATAGCTAACAAAATACCAAAGAAACATCGTCATACTAGAAACTTATTAGAAGTGTAAAACGCTATTTTATTTGTTAATTTAAAAACTATCCGACTGCCGAAGGAGGGTTATGTTTTTCACGGGATTGATGGATTTTACATATTAGGCAGGACTACTTGTGTGATCGTTGAAGTGTCATTAGATTTGATTTCATAGTGCGAATGTCACTGGCTACATTAACAGTATAAAATTCGAATATCGGATTAGATAGCCATTTAATATGTGAAAAAAAAATGTTTTTTCGCCAATACCATCGATTGGGGTAGCGTTAAATAGGTTTTTCAATACACTTGTAGTGTGTGAAAAACGTTTTTCGATACAAAACGGTTCGATACAACTTCCGTTACGAAATTTGCAAGTTAAAAGTGATATTTTTAAAATTAGCCATGTCTATCAGGACCAATTTTTGTGAGCAGAAGTATAACATTAAGTTTTGATATAAAGTAGCCCTAGGTAACATGTAATGTTATTGCCTGATTAATTATTTTGACTAATTTAAACTACGCAACATACTAATTTAAATATGTTTTTGAATAGCATACGCTGTAATAAATAATGAACTGGTCATACCAGATCATTATATTTATTATTACAGTGTGGTTTGGCCGACTTCTCGCACAACCCTTGTATCTCTTCGTAGGCATGTGCAGGTTTCCTCACACTATTTTCTTTCACCGTAGGAGCGTCGGATAACGTACATATAATTTCGAAACTTCATAAATACGTAGCGGGATTTTACCTGCACCCACCATATCGGAAGGTAACAGTAGACATCCAATGAGCACCGACGCTCTAAACTCTGTTACAAATGATAAACGAAATTCCCGCATTCCTCGAGGTCCACTTACTTTTTCAGTCCTACCCTAATTATGTGCTTTATTATTTAAATTTCGTGGTAGGTCGTTTTCGAATGAGAGAAGAATGGCCTGCATTGTTATTACCATCAAAGTTTTTGCAACGAATATTAATTCTCTGAGACTCGGTTTTGTTTATATCCTTGATATCCAATGTAACATACGTATTTTTTTATTCTGGAAATTAACATATTATTGTGTTTGAATTATATTTTGGCTTAATAAAACCTTAGGTATAAAATGAAATTTTGAATGAAGATGAAGCACTGCAACGAGGTAGACCGTGCAGAATCCTGAACGCGTTATTGTATTGAACGCGCAGTGCGCTATATGCCCGCTGCGTGAAGTGAACCAACGGACCACACATATAGAACGATTGACAATAGACATTTTATTTTATTTTTTGTTATTTTATATATATATTTTATATATTTTGTTTCATTTTATCACTAGTTAAATAAGAATATAAAATTAAAACAATTATTGGAGAATCTGAACCAAATTTTTTTGCAGTCCTATTTTCTTTCAGGGAATATGGTGACACTTGCACAGTCTAGAATGTATGGTAATTTGTGATTTGCATATGACTAGGAAAAATTACCGACCCATTAAATAGTGTGAAAAGTTGGATGATTATCATTAACTTCAAAAGCTGATAGAGTCTTAGAGTATAAATAATAGTATATTTACTCGGAGGTTAGAGTGCTGCATGCCAGTTAACGCAGGCTGAGGAGCTGCCATTAGAGGTCTAAGACCTTCATCGTTTATGCAAATAGAAAGTGAATAATTTATAGGAGACATCCCTCTGTATTAAGAGGATCTACATTGTTAACGGGGAAGAGCGCGGTGGGTGCTGATCCCCTCATGATTGAGGATAATCAGACAGCTTTCACATTAGCCATTACATAGATTTGCATAACATATTGAAATTGATAAAGGAATGCGCATTGTTCTTAATAGAATAAACACAAAAGTCAATAAATGATAGAAGATATAATTTGATTGAAAATTAAAAAGGAAATATTATCAAAAAATCTTGGCGACGATTAAATAAATTGATCTTACATAGTAATGTACGATCAATTTATTTTCTCAAACTAAAACTTTTGTGAAAAAAGTGGATATTCCTAGTTTTAGTTAGAAGCATGTTCACATTCATGAAGCGTTGGATTTGCCTCGGGGCATAAATAAGTGGACATACCGTCCGTTTGCGAAATCCTCGCTCGCTGTGTCGTTTTTCGTGCACTTTTTATTATGTCCATCCAGTCAAAGAATAAATAAAACAGAACCTCAACTCGTAAATTACAATGAGAACAGTCTTTTGACTACTGAGTATTTGCATAGTTAATGTGATTATGATGCTTTGTTTTTACCCTTTGTGATGGGGTTAAGTTCGTATCTAATAATCTAAGCTAACTTAGCTTGTACGAAATCCTAACTTACCATAACGTCGTTTGATTCTTGATAGGGAGAAAATACATTTTCATATTTGAAATGTTGCTGAACTCATTTACCAAAATCAATAAAAATAACACTTAATGAAGTCGCTAAATATAATCAGTAATTAATTTACATTAGTTATTGTTTTAAATTTGTAAGTTTTGATAGAGGAGTAGTATATCAAGCATCAAAGCTCAGTAAACGCTTCCTTAAACGTATTGCAGTTATAGAGATCTTAAGTAGGTATTTCTTTTTTGAAGTGATACTTTAAACTTGTAAAGCAATCCCTTAGTCGGTGTTTATGATGCTGCTCTTTGCTATGAATATGATAGATACAAATAAAATACGGATTCTAAAAAAAATAATTAAACAAAATGTTGAGTACAATAAATGACTACTATAATCATTATATCGAACAGTTTTTTAAAAGCTTCAGTGATATCTGAAACAGTATTAATAGGGTTCCATTAGATCTAGTTAAAAGTGTAAAATACTTTCTGAAGAATAACTTATAGGAACGTTCAATTTGCATAGCAGCCTTTATGGCCGTTAATGCATATGCACCAAGGGATTGTCTCAAAGAGCTTTTTATAAAACTTGGTCTGTATCCTTTACAGTAGTAATCTGTTTCGCGGGAAGAGAAATAAAGGTAATAAATATCTACAGTATTTTTTCTTGCTGTTGATAAAATGCATGGTATTAAAATTAGACTTTAAAAATATGCATCGTATTATGTATGTGTGTTTATGAAGTCGCGAATTCAATTAATGGAATGAGTTGGTCCAAATCCTTATTCTATTGATGGAGCATTTTGCCTTACAATAAAGAAGTGGTGATTTTATTTAGCTTTGGGAATGGGTCTGTTATATTGTATGTATTATAAGAATTAAATAGGATCAATGGGATCATCGATCTCTTATCACACCTTACACCTATGACTGGCAAAGTGCATAAATAGCAATGGTACACACTTTGACTAAATAAATACATTAAATGGTACTCAATTGCATTTTACCCTTTTTTTAACTTTTGGTGTTGTCGTACTAAAGAATCCATTTTTTGTTTGGGTTTTTAGTCTATGCCACATTGTGTTGCGGACATTTCCAGCGCTACATGTGTAAGTAATGCACGTATAATTTGTTTTGGGCCACAGACCTGCATTCGGGTTTTAAGTTCTTCGTGTTGCCCGCTCATTTTCCACTCGAGACTATTTGCTCGCTCATTTAGTACTAGCGTGTACAGTACATTATGCATTTTTAAATAATATTGCTGGAACTATTTAACTTTCTTCTGTAAGTACCTCTTAAACGGACAAATTGGAGGTACTTAATGTGAGGAATTATGTTTATTATTATTATTGACAAGATCATTAGCTCTTTAAGTGCCATCAAACACAATATAAATTAAATTACTTCTCAGTTACCGGTGACTGACAAGAAAGTAAATGTGTTTGCATGGCTTCTCAATTTTTGTCATTAAAATAGTTATACCCGTATTAGGATTAAGAGCTCTGATATCAGAAAATAAATGAAACAGTCAATCTAATATCTAGAAACTTTAAATGCTCTAAACGTGTTAAGTTGACTGTTGTAGTAGCTCAAACTCAAACACAAATTCAAAAATGTTTTATTTTATAGATCATTGAATTTATTTTATAAAGCATGACACTTGAATCGTCAAGAAGTTTTTAATGAATCTTCCACCGGTTCGGGAAGTTGTTATCTACCGAGAAGATATCGGCAAGAAACTCGTGTAGTTACTCTTTTAAAAAAATGGGGTTTACATGGTTCTCATTTCGTGTCAAAATTTATATAATACTGTTGGTTTTTACTATAGGTTTTTTTTCATAGCTGTCATATTTCTAATTTATATAATTCTATATTATCTTAATTACATTATTGTTACATGGAACACAATGCGAGCACATTCATCATCATCATTACAACCTAGAAAGTCCACTGCTGAACGAAGGCCTCCCCTAATGATTTCCACGCGGACCGATCCTTGCAGTTGACATCATCTGCTACCCGCCACCTTAACCAGATCATCAGTCCATCTGGTTGGGGGTTGGCCTACGCTTCGTTTTCCGTTACGCGGACGCCACTCGAGAACCTTCCCATCGGTCATCGGTTCTACGCACTATGTGCCCTGCCCACTGCCACTTCAACTTGCTTATCCTGTTTATCCTTATTTTGTCTTAATGCGAGCACATTAAGACCAAATAATGTTATCGGCTAAATAGTCGTTAACACTGTAATATCCTTTTTTCAAAAGGGTACTTTTAATTATAGCTGACCAACCCTTATACAATAGAGGAGACTGCACTGCTACGGGTAGCTAAAGTCAAAGGCGACTTCTTTTCGCGATAGCCTTAGAGCAGATAAAATGAAGGATTCAGTAGTCATATAAGTATGCTTATTTATAATCACTCATCATCATAACAGCCTAATACAACAGCTGAAAAAAAATGTACATTCATATTCTATGAGAATTAATAATAGTGATATGATACGATTACCACATACGATTAGGTACATACTAGCGCAAATAAACGAGAAAAATGCTAAGACTATCTAGGAACTTACTTATAGTGTACTAGCGCTGCAGATTTATAAAGTTACCTAAGTTTTAAATACCTTCGCAACTACCTGGACAGAAGTGTATGGATAATAAAACAAAACTTGCACATACAAAGTTTCGTTCGCTTTCAGAATAAGTATGTAATAACTACACTCCACCGTGGCACGTAAGCTGTTTATACTATGTTTCAACCTACTTAAGTTTAGCTTGTATTTTTACGTTGGATTAAACCCCAACTCAACTTTTTAATGAGACCGTGCTACTAAATTATTTTTATATGATATATTTGAACTTACCGTTTTAGTTTGTAATTTTAATTGAATATTTACTTTGTAACTTTAAATCCAACGATGATGTTTCAAAATTTTGTAAATGATATTTTCTGAACATATCTGATTCATGCAAACATAAATGTGAAGGTAACTAAAATAAAACTAGTAATTAATATGGGCGCTAGAATTGCCTATATAAAGTATCATGGTAACCCGAATGAATCCGAAAGGTCGTCTGAGAGGAGAAGGTCAATCTTACCGCTTGTTTCTAGTACTTATATCTCCGGGCTGAAGAGTGAGACGTGTAGTGAAATTTATAGATATCTGGATTTAACCAGATGCACTCTAATATTATAAAATATTTATAAATACCTATACATCACTCTCAATTTGGATTATTGTCGTAGCCACGTGCTATAAGGCGAGCTGTTTTCTTTGTGGCTAAGATTTATAAAATACACACAGGCTCCGTACCACAATGATAGTGGGGATTACCGCCGTCTTTTAAAAATAGTATTATTTTACCTTTTTTGGTAAGTATCATTATGGTAATACTGTTATAAGATATGACGGTAAGCCCCCTGTATGAACGTTGATGATTTTTCAAAGTTTGGGTGTTTTCTGCATTCCTATACAATTATTATGTAAGTTTATTATATATCGATAAACAAGCCTGACCAGCCAATATATAGAAGTTAATATTATTTTTAGGGAAATAATTACGTTTCCATTACATTGATTGAAATCAGTTTGGTTGAATCTAAAGCATTGTATTACAAAACGGTCGGTAGCTTCTTAGTTACCCTTTATTTATTCGTGTACTAATAGTAGCAAATACAGATAAAACATATTTTTGCACTTTTATGGTAAAAGTTGTTTGTTGCTTAAATACATAAGCGTTGAATTTAATAATCTCTAAAACTTTGTCGGTCCCAATATAAATAGTTTGACGAGCTCCTTATTGTACGGTGTACTTCAAGTTTTTGATCCACCAAGTTAAATATTAAAAAAAACGATTTCACCAAGTATTCTGCATTTCTATCCCTAAGGTAGGATTTATATTTGCGTTCCATTTTCCTATTGTTTATTTATGAATCTATTTTCCATTAAACGATAATGTGCAATTTAAAAATAATTTCAACCTTAGCTTCAAGTATCAAGTTAATATTATCTTATGAATAGCCACATTCATTTAGAACATGCACCTATTTTACATGTAAATAGATATAACATCTCTACAAAGACTCCAATTCAAAACAGTAACTATATAAAATTGTAAAACGGAATATTATTCATAAAAATAAACTCAAAATGTAATGTGAAATAAAATAAAGTAAATATTTCAAATTATTTTATAACTAAAGTTTAAAGGCCATCCTTTAGTATAAATGATATATAATTTACATTTACCTACAACATAAATCATTTGGGTCACAGTCATAACATGGTTATATATACAAATATTGTGATGTCAGCATGAATCAAAATTTCCAACATTATACTTATCGTCATGGAGTTGGCAGAGGTGTTAACAGATAAAATTATTGAACATAGCAACAAATAAAAAATTAAAATAATTACAAAATTGAGACTTATGCCGTTGGAATACGGCTTATAAATAGATGTTACGATAACGACGCACACGCCCTATCAACAAACAAGTGTTACGTGTGTATATTTACCTTAATGCGTGTGTATGAATAGAATGAATATAGCTGCAAACACGCTCAGTTGACTGTCATTGGGTCATTGGCGAGGTTATTCTAGTTTGTGGAAATAATGCTTATACGCACTGTGACATAATAACAGGACAGAAATTGGACTCAAGAGTAGTTACTTGCTATGGTCGTACTGTACATATTTTAACTGTGATAAGTAGTGATAATAACGAAGTAAACAACTGATAAATTGAACAGTGCTGTGCTACAAGTAATTAGAGTTAAGTTATTTGTGAAATATCGCACGATGGCAGTGTCATTAAGGAGCAAACTAGTCTCATTTATATACAATAATTCAAATAGTGTCAGAACATTATCAACAACATGTGTAAGAAATTCTAAACAAACATTCAACTGGGAGGACCCACTGAATTTGGAAGGACAGCTGCATGATGACGAAAAGGCAATTCGAGATACATTCAAAGCTTATTGCAACGAGAAACTGTTGCCTAGAATAATCGAAGCTAACAGAAATGAGATTTTTGATCGTAGTATTTACAAGGAAATGGGTGAGCTAGGCGTTCTCGGGTGCACTATTAAAGGTTATGGGTGCTCTGGAGTATCCTACGTTACTTATGGACTTATCACTAGGGAGTGTGAGACTCGGCTTTCAGATCAGCCATGAGTGTCCAAAGCAGCTTAGCCATGGGAGCTATATACCAATACGGTAGCGAAGAACAGAAACAAAAATACTTACCAAAAATGGCAGCTGGAGAGTTAATAGGATGTTTTGGATTAACTGAACCAAATTTTGGCAGTGACGCAGGAGGAATGGTTACCAGAGCGAAATACGATGCAAAATCAAAAAGCTATATCTTATCAGGGTCCAAAACGTGGATAACGAATGCCCCTATTGCTGATATTCTAATAGTTTGGGCAAAAAATGACGACAACAAAGTACAAGGATTTATTGTGGACCGGTCTCAAGTAAAGAAAGGTCTAGATACGCCGAAAATCAATGGTAAATTTTCTTTGAGAGCATCGGAAACGGGGATGATATTGCTCGACGAAGTGGCTATACCGGAGGAGAATTTATTGCCCAAAGTCTTAGGTATGAAGGGGCCGTTCGGATGTCTCAATAACGCGCGGTACGGGATCGCTTGGGGCGCACTCGGTGCGGCTGAGACATGTTTGCGGACCGCTCGACAGTACACATTGGATAGAAAGCAATTCGGAAGGCCATTGGCGTCTAACCAGCTGATTCAGAGGAAACTAGTAGACATGATGACAGAGATACACATTGGGTACCAGGCGTGCTTACGGGTAGGACGGTTAATAGACGAACGCAAGGCGGTTCCGGAGATGATTTCTTTACTTAAACGAAACAATTGCGGGAAAGCATTAGATATAGCTCGTGTCGCAAGGGATATGTTGGGTGGAAACGGAATATCTGATGAATATCATATAATAAGACACGTGATGAATTTAGAAGCAGTGAACACATACGAAGGCACTCACGATATTCATGCGCTTATTCTAGGCAGGGCCATTACGGGAATACCAGCGTTTTGATTAAGGAGAAGTGTTTATTTGACGTGTAAATAAAAGTTGTATATAATTAATGCATTTTTATTATATATTTTTATAGCTAATACAAACCTGCATTTTGAAGTCTGTAATAAGGTGTCCAGTTTTGAAAGTCTAGGCATTTTTAGTAAATAACATTTAAAAACATTAAATTTAATAAATGATGAACATTTATGTACTCTAATTAAATATGCATTGGTATTTCTACTAGACTTACGCAATGCGGTTATCATTTAAAACTACATATAATTACTATAATGTTTATGCAATCTCGATAGAAGCATTACAATATAATTGCTGTTAATTGCTTGTCAATTAAAAATCGAGAAATGAATCCAAAATCTAACAATTCTTAGTCTTATATGAACAATAGTTTATTGTCTATTGCTATTATAGTTCCAAGAGTTCTTGTTCACAAATTTTTTTCGAAAGTGAATCCCACATAATATCCATTAAATAATCTTCCAAACTTATTAAACAGCATCCAAGGACTTGAAGAATTTCATAAAAAGAAGCTTCTAAATAGTCAAATAAATAAATAACTGTAATATCGCATAAAATGTTTGGGAATCTATTTTTAATGCATATAACGGACAGCGAGGTCAAAAGCGATGTCGTTCTATCAATTATATGTACTAAACAATAACAAAAAATATTGGAGGCGCCGGGTATCGATCCCGGTACCTCTCGCATGCTAAGCGAGCGCTCTACCATCTGAGCTACGCCCCCGATAATGTATAATGTGAAATTATCAGAGACAGTATCACTGTGTGTCAGTATATAAGTAAATAACACTGAATGTAATTACTTCTTACTTACTTTTACTATTAAATAATTGACGACGAGGTAACAATTTATGAGGTTTATATAGAAGAAACTAGTAATATAAAAAACTTGTATGAGGTAAGATCAGAAATAGACATTTATATTTCGGTCATCAATCCGCCTATCCTGGCGTGATGACTATTGGCACTATTTTCGACTAGCTTTTGCCAGCGATTTCGTCCGCGTGATAAAAGTTACTTTGGCCTAACGCTTACTTTATCTCGCTACTTCGTTTATATATAGGTGAGTTAAAACTGCGATATCTCCTAAGATATTCATTTAAATCGAATGATGCTTAGACAACTTCAATTAAAATCAAATACTTGTGATGAATACCGTATTTTTTTGGATAAAGATTAATATCGTAGTTAATGAACTAAGAGTAAATCGTAAATAATGCATTATTTTGGATCAAACATAACAACATGAAAAAAAAGAACCGCGCTTTTAACGATCTTCGTTCAGCTTCTATTGTACTTAGCGTAGTGATACAGGACCTTTAACCTTCCTCAATAAATTAGCTATCTAAAAATTAAAAGATTTTTTAAAATCGGATCTATGGTTCCTGAGATCGGCGTGTTCAAACAATCAAACAATCCGACAAAGAAACTCTTCAGCTTCAAAATATGTAAGTATTGGTATGTATCAGATTAGTACAGATTAGATCAATTGTGTTAGCGAAAATATACCTAATCTTAATAGTATTTCTAAAACCTGATTGGTAATAGCGACTACTTCACACTCTTAACGTCATAACATCTGATAACATTCACTGTTGCCCACCACCGACGGCGCTATTCCTTGTAATAACTAGTGATAACTATTATTTATAATGGATACCCACGCGTTTAGTTAATTTTAATAATACTAGGAGTAAGTATTAAAAAATAAATTTAACGTTATGTCAATGTGCATTTCCAATTCTTTCCTAATACCAAACTAACTACTAAAACTCGACTCGGAGCCCTCCAGTATAGAGCCATAGAATAATATAGGGCATACGATTATGTATAGCTTGCCAAGATCCAGAGTTTTTTACAAACTGAATGTTGTTGTTGTACTCAGAAGGCGTATACTGCTGTAATGGACATTTGACAAGACTTTGAGCACTACGTTTACAAATATTGTCAGATCCACCATAATAATTTCTCGCCTGTTCATCTGTTTTGTAGTGATAGGCTTAAGAAAATATCACTTTACATGCATTACGAAGTAACGATCATCCTTATTGTTTGTTACGTATATTATAAGTCTCTTTCGCACTGCATGGGAATTATCCATAGAAGGGGCCATTGACATGGAAATACTATTTCCTTTAGTGTGAAATGTAACGTGTTGTCAAGCAAGTGGAAATATGGAGTGATTCGATACCCAAAAAGGAAGCAACAAGTTTCTTCTCACAAATTTGCGTAAGGGATGATGGGTTTACTTTTTAATAATTTTTTTATACTTATATAAATTTTCTTCTCTGACATTTAATTGCTCTAGCTTTCGAGTTAAATTATATTATTTCTCACGTAATTTGAAACTTATAAGAACGGTAGGTATTGCAAATGGGAGATTAACTTCTTTAATAATTAAATTCAGCCGGGATGCTGCACTTTACGACGTACACAGGTTGATCAATATAAATAACAAAATTTACAAATCCCAAGGGAAATTTAGAATGTTAATAATAATTTCACTGTTTAAATAAAAGTTGTTTGTTGGAAGGTATAGATATAATTTAGTCATCCTAACAAATCACATTGCATTTTTATAAAAAAAGTATTTAGATCACTTTTTGTTCACTGATATACCGTCAGTTTATGTTATGAGTTTCCTCAAGCAATCATTCGTTGAATTTGGATCAACGACCACTTTTGGATTTGAATAATAATTACAAAGTAACATGGATATCGCCTAAAAGATTCACAACGGCAAAATCCTCTTTATCGTAATACTAACGACAATTTTCGTAAGGTAGGCAACGTATTTTACAAGGGGACCACTATCCCTCAAAGCGTGACCGTATAAAAATAAATAATTTCAAATAATAAAATGAGGTTACAGCGGTTTGCGGCTGGTCTGCACGATGCATAAAATTATTTTATTTTTGTTGAACAAGCAATTCGCTCGGTTTTTTCATTGACTATGATAATAAAATGGAATGAAGCTATGTAAGTGCATTGTTTATATATACAAATAGACTGCTCCTACGCTGTCATTATTTATTAAGCGTCTCTAAAGTATCTTAAACTATGTACCTACTTATATGTAAACAAGGTGCAAGGAGGACTAGCACGAATGAATTTGCCCCTAGGAGGCGCTAGTGTCGCGTGAGGTCTTAAAACATTCAATGTATAGGGTTCATAGATTTTCATAGAGAGTCTCAACTCTCTGTCAATTTGACTGTTCATAAGAGCTTTACTTCCGAATTTTGTAGTAATAGACTTATTGAGTGAGTGTCACTTTGTGTATGTTAACACTGAGTAATATTACACAAAGTGTCTCTCACTTTATTTGGTTTCCATGGGGCTTATATTACAAAACTGATCACAAAAACTTATTTACTAGCAAATGAAGGCAATTTCACCCTTAAATCAAACACATTCATCAACCTAAACCGCTCGAAGACTATCGCGGAAAAAATAGTTATTACAGCTAAATGGTCAAAAACTTGCTGTGTTGTCACTTAATATTATTATGGTACATGTCAGACCAAAAACTAATAAATTTGTTAAATAGAAATGGTGCCCGTTACTGTTCCTTCTTTGTTACATGGTACCCATAAAACTAGTATTTATTTACATTACTTTATTTTTTGTTTAGGATTAAAGTATTTTGAACTAAACGTTTTTTGATTACCAACGTATAAGCACATGCAAAAAGTCGTAGAGACCCCCCTTCAGTTTAACTCCCTAAGGTATTGCGTGTCATCTGATGGTATTATAAAGTCATTACAGAAGATGGATATTGTTCGCGGAAATTGGAATACTCTTATGTATATAGGTGACTATAGGGATCTCCTTCAATTTTAAGAATAACGGATATTTTTATCTATCAGTGTAATCATTATACGAGAGCGTCGGTGGCTCAATGGTGTGGACTGTCACCCTCCTACCGAGAGGGCTGAGGATTAATCCCGCCACGTACCAATGTGTTTACGAATTTTCGAAAAATATATGTACGTTATCCGACGCTCTTATAGTGAAGGAAAACATCGTGAGGAAACCTGCGCACGCACAGATTCATAGGTTGTGCGTGAAGTCGTCCATCCCGCACTGGGCCCGCGTGGACGACTGAGGCCTAATCACTCTATACGGGTAGGCTCGTGCCCCTCGGTGGGGACGTTTAATGAGCTGATGATGATGATGATGATGAATCATTTTACCTGAAAAACAGATGTGATTGTGATGACCCTACTTTGCTCCTTCAGATTGATTTAAGTAAAATAATGAACACGCATCCCATATATACATATATACATATATATATTACAACGTAATGTTTATATTACAATATTACAAGAATTCCTATGATAACAGACTGTCTTCAAAATCGTTTAGTTCCTCAACTATCCACTAATTTCTTTAGACGACTTACATTTCAATTATAACATTCCATAAGTCATCGGACTAATGTTAATTTCTTAGGTACCTATATAGTTCATAGCATGCATGATGATAAAATTTATCAGAGGTGAAAAAAAAATGAATGAGAGTATGGTCTCTGCAGTTCTTCCATATTACACCCCTCTATGTAAACATTATTACAAAAAAGTGATTTAGGTTTAAACCTGGGCTAACTGATCTTGCATTGTTACGGTGTTAAAATTAATACTAGGCTTAAAATGTGTTCTTATTTACAAAACGAAGACCAATCAATGACTAGGTAAACCAAAGATAGTCCCTGTTCCAAGTTATCGTTCATTCTTTTATAATGACTTCGTTCAGTACATTCCGTTTCTCTTAACGTTGCAATCATAATTTGAAACGCAATTGACAGTCCAGAGTACAAGGATAAGGAAGATCTATAAAAATACATGCAAAAAAATAAAGAAATTATTGCTATATTGTGTTAATAATATTGTACTGGCTCGGAGTATTACTGTTTTGTGACTCTGTATGAGAAGTCATGGATTAAAATTGTGAAAATAAGTCTGAAACAACACAAAAAAAGTGAAATGATAATTTGAGGTCTAAACAATAATGTAAAAAAGTATGGATTCGTGATATGCTCACAAAACAATCGCAATCGCAATATTTAGAATTTCGAACACATTTACCTAAACAAAAGCGTACAAACTGTACTCTCTTCGGCGATTCGTCTTTGAGGCACGGATGGTGTATCTACCTTTATATATACGTCTAGTTACTCCGAGATATATACAGAATATAATTGGGTCTAAAGAAAAAGCTAAAATATTCTGTATGTTACGTCATTGAGAAAAGGCAGTAAAATATTGTGTAACTACAAGCAATGCAACGTTAAATTTTACTGCAATTTTGATGAGCAATCACAAATAATTAACATAATTGTATTAAAATCTGAAGAGTGGAAGAATATATCAATCAAGTAAGTTTTATATATACTTATTGCTTTTACCAATGAGGTAGTGAAACCTATGATTTCTTTATAATTTATATGCAATTTAAGTTCAATATATTTCACAATAGTAATTGTACATTGACTCAGTCTTGTTTTTTTTACATAATGTAGTAAACTTGATTTGGATCTTGTATTAAATATTCAAGTATAGTATTCAAACATAATATTTAATAAAAAGTTTTGAAACATTTAATATAAACGTGAATTTATCTTTAATTTCAGATTCCACTTATCATGATGGCTAAAGCAAAACATACTTTTGTAGACGGGCCAAATTATGAAGGAACTAAGGAATATATTTTTTAAATGAGTTAAATCCAGCATCAACTTAATATAAAAAGCAAGGTAAATAGTCAAATAAAATAAAATAAAAGTAAAAACTTGGATGAAATGTAATATTTTAGCACTAATATAGTAGGGGTACAGAAAGACCCAAAATTAAAATGATTACAAACAATAAAATTGTTTATAAAATTATATAGAAATTTTCTAATAACTTTGACAAGCATTCTTAAAATCATACTTTCTTGCCCTTTTAAAATCACATTTTTTTTTCAGTAATTAGTTCAAGAAAAGGCAGCTTGAAATGATGGAAGTGGAGTGGAAGCGATGTTAAATGTTAAAATTGTTTTAATTAGAAATAGTATTGTTATAATGTGACAAAAAATTATTAAATAACATGTTTGTAATAAAAATGTTTGTTTTTTAAAAATATTGATACTCATACAGTATGAGAAAAAATTAAACCAGTCTCAAGTAATATCCTTTTCTTTTATTAAATATCAGACTACCATCAACACACATTTTCATCTCCCATATGAGCATAGTTAATTGCACCTATCATATTTTAAAAATACAATACTGTTGTATTTTCTTATAATTTTTTCCAGTTTCTTTCTGTCCATTTAAAGTGACAGGGTTTTTGCTACTTTTTCCATATCTTACTGATCACTTGATCTATAAAATCACGCCATGTAGGTATATCTGCTGCATCATATTGAATCTAATGAAAATAAAGGAAATATTTAAATTTCTAGATAAACTAACACGTATTGGCTGACTAAGGTACAAATTCAATTACTTTTTGGCGAGTCCATTTGGGTATCAAAGGGCATTCATGGGAGTCTTTGGCGAAATGGTCATGTAAAACATCGACAATTGTTTTGGCAAAAAGTTTTGTAATTCTTTAATATCACGTTGTACGCAATTCAAATTCAATACGCCGAGAGGTCTCTTATATACCTTAATCTTAAAAACCATTAAATCGACATAATTGATGATCGTAAAATACAATGATACAACAAAATCTAAGTATAACCTCAAAACAAAGTTAGTCCACTGTTAAACTAGGGGTCACACAAGTGTAACTTTAGTACCACAGATAGTGCGAGCCTAAGCGTTAAACCTCATTTTGTAATAAGGATTTTGTAAGTCCATGGTTTAAACCAAGTTTAATCCTAGTAGTACTGAATTTAGTCCGCGTTTTGGAATAAGGCGGAAAATATTTGTTGTAGGTACTTATTTATTTATTTGGAAAACCAACAGCATTTTGTTGCACATTTAAACAAAACAGTTAACAAAAACAGTAGCCAAAACAGTTTTCACTTATTAAATAATACAGAGTGTCGATTAGAAATGATGTATATCTCTTAATTTAAGATAACACCAACAATATCGTTGTAACATTAAATACAACTGATAGATATAAACCTCATTCATTAATTATTATGAGTAGTTTAACCAATACATTATTGTATTGGTTATAAATAAATTTGAATTGTTTAGTCTGAAAAAATCTTTTAACCCCAATCATTTAGTTCTCCCCACTGCACTCATGTTAAGCATGTACAGCTACGGACGGATAGACTATGGAATCGGTCGTTATTTCGCAAAATGTCCCTTTCGATTAATATCTCCTGGTCGCAAAACGTCCAATTTGCAATTAGCCCCTTTTGCAAAACACCCCTTTCGAAAATGACACTTTCGTAAAAATTCTTTCTCCGAATTGAAAAGACCGGTAACGCGTTTCTATGTCCATGGTATTACAAAAAAATTTGGCCAAGTGCGAATCGGAATCGCCCATGAAGGGTTAGCAGAAGTAACATAAAGTAAATAATTTTAATTTACTTAGGCACCTACTACACCTTTATTATCAGAAATAGTGGTTCACCGTTTTGACGTATAAAAATTTATTACTTGCCCGTGGACATGCTTAACTTTCGGTCCTGGTTGCCATACGGACCATATCACTCAAAACGCGCTAGCCTGTTAATCCGATTTTTAATGTATAGGTATGACTGTACCTGCTTGATTAACTTTTGACTTGATTAACAATGCTAATGAAAACATAGCAGGTTGTTTTCTTTATGTTATAAGTGCACTGGACGGTGTTGACGTTCACCTGATGGTAAGTGATACGCCAGACCATGACAGAGCGTCATTAAAGGAGACCAACAACTGATAGACAGTTATTTTTCTCCATCAACGCCGCACTGCGCCCGTCACCGAGACAACAGATGTTAGGTCTCTTATAACCGGTAATTTCACTAGCTACAGTGCCCTCAACCCGGAACACAAAGTGCATAATACTCCTGTTTCACGGGATGATATCTGGCACTGCGGTGGTACCTACCTAGACGACTCAGTATCGAGTCTACCACCTAGTAAAAATTAAGTAAATAAATTGCTTGCTGGTCAGTGTGTAAACATGCATTTAAATTTACAAAGTTATACGCAGAGTAACTACTGAGTTTCTAGCTTCTACTCAGTAACAAACTCGTTTAACCGATGGTCTGTTCAAATGTTTTTTTACTTAATATTCACTTTAAGTTCAATGCTTTAGTCACTGAGTATATAGTTAACTGAATCGGAAAATGGTTAATTATATTATCAAAGTAAGCTGTTTCATTTACTCCCACTGCTGACTAAATTGTACAGTTAACAGGAAAAATGTTTGACAACCACAACATGCCAAAGTAATTATCCAAAATAAAAACGTGTCAAACCAGACCACCGGGCTATCAATAAAATATCGCACGCTCAGTGAAATATTTACGTTCTCATTAGCCAGCGTGTATTGAATACAGCTGACATCCACAAAACCAATTTTGTCGGAGGCGCGTTGCAATTCGCTAATTAACTCTTTGTGTGCAGTACGTGTGCGCCATGACGAATATTAAAATGCATAATTGGAATTGAGGGTTTAAAGTACATCGAACATCATTATATATTAGTTTTTGTCTAAGATTGCAACAAAGCGGTTAAGTAGTCAAATTGGTCGTATCCGGTGTACGCCTGTTCTTAGTATCGACAGTAATTTTTGTAATAGACTGTATTTTCGTTCCGTTTGACCGACCGAGAGGTCTCAAAGCGTCACAAATAGATTCCTTATTGTTTTAGTTCCATTAGTGTTAATGATTCTTAACATAAATAGAATATAGCATTAGATATGATAAATATAATTAATATTAACCATCAAAGTTAACTGATATGTTTTTAAAATTAACTTTTACTGAATAAATAATTGCAACCATTAACTTCATCTATATATGCATCGTCGTCCATATAATGTTTTGCTTGTCATTATGAAAAACGAATGTTTGTCGTATATTATCATCGGTTGGAGCTGAGTTGGTTTTTAGATACCCATTGCATGCCATCACCGCTACTACCATCTAAGGATCTGGAGAAATTCCAATACTGTGTTGGTAGCAATCTCTTATATTTAGGAAGCAAACATATAAAATGAGCATAATAATTATTGGTATAAGATTACTGTTCAACTGTTAATGAGGAAATATACCAATTATATGCGTCAATTAACGTTTTAATGATTCAGCATCGTCTAGGCGGAGTTAAAATTCATCACGTCATCAATGTTGATTGGTTCAAGCTAATTGTGCGCCGATTGGCAATTTTTGGACTAATTCACATTTGTATTGGATGATTCAATTTTGGTAATTAGCTTGCTTCTAATTTCGGGCCATATACGATCCGCTTACCGGGTGGGTTTATCCAATAAGACTCCATTTATGAATCTCATTACAAGGCGTTTGACGTTAAGCTTGCTGTCAATTTGAATTGCCTAGGCTATACGATGAAAATGATTTATTGTTATACCTTGTTATAGCTAACCTTAGACTAACTTAACGACGAAGCGATCCAGCAGAGCAGTAGCACATTGAGTTAATTTCCGAGGCTCTTCTTTTGAAAAAGAATTCAAGAGCTATTGTGCTTTAGAACCACATTGAAGTAGATGAAGCTAACGTTAATGTTACCAAATATGTAGATATATACATCAAAACCTGCATAGTGACTGGTCGAAGTGGTCTTAGCCAAGTTGATCATATTTTTTCCTCACGAGTAAGTCAATTCTAATTTGCAGGAAAAACCGCTTCAAATGAAACAAGCTCCGCAAGGGAAATAAAAATAGTTATTTATAGTGAAGTACGAGTATACTTCCTCATTGGAGTGTTGTTTTTCATGAAAGTTCTCACATTCCCGTTAGAAAGTAGAACAGTTGGGAAGTTTAGCACAATTTGCATCTCTCTCGCACGGGTCTGAATAACAATGAGCCACGAAAAGCAATTAATACTTGAAGTGCCCGATTCCGGTTTTAAACTAAGTGCTCTTTTGAATTTTCATCCTAATTTACATTGGGGAAATGTAGTTTTCTTTGAAGTTCACAGAAGCAGATTTTTACTTGAGCATGACTAAACGTCAATTTTACTCTTGAGAATTCTGTATACCATTATGTTATCATTTTTCAGCTCAGCTACGGGCTGTGTTTTAGGAATATTTTGTTGTTTCCAATTTCTTCCTAATATACTTAGGTATACACATCCATCTCTATGTATTTTATTAGTTCGGGTCTATATAATATGGCAAGTTTTTTTTGCGAAATACGTTTTCTATCAATCACACAACTTACCTGATGTATGTGCTCACATTTATCCATAGCGAGCCCAAGGATGGATTCATACTTGAGTCTCCAAAATAGTGACATAAAGTCATAGTATGGAGTATTTTTTGCTATATCACAGTTTTCTCTTTTAACCAAGTCAGATTGAGGACCTACATACACAGAGGATCACATACTTAATTATTTTGCTGTTACCACTTAATATTGCTGTTTCCTTAAGCCATGGACATTCCAATACCAGGTTCTTCCTTTTGACACTAAAGATATTGATTGATATTATTTATTTACCCAGACCTCGGCTCAGAATGGACTAATTTGACGACTAGATAAACCGAGGGATCATAATACAATCGTGTTAGCATTTGCAATGCAAATTACAATAAAGCCAGATTCTTATCATTGTTTAAAGTCTGTACATTCAGGCCGTTGTCGGCGAAATGGGCCCGACCCACCACAGGCATTCAATTCAAGGCCCGCCGCTCTGTACACAACTGGATTGCTTATTTAATTTTAACAATCTCCATATTTTTACCGTTAACATCTGTTGGCACACCCTTTGCAAAATAAAATATTATTTTTATATTAGGTACTAAGCGTTTATATTAGGTATAAACCTTACCTCGATGTGTCTATTTTTTAGATTAAAAACCTTATTTAGTTTTATTAATGGCGTCGTGGCTTATTGGTGTGAATGTTGCTTTCCGATCTGGCGGGTACCGTACAAACCCTGCCCTGTACAAATGTCTTTTCTAATTTGCGAAATTATATTATGTACGTTTATCCGACGCTCTTATGTTGAAGGAAACCTACGCATTGCAAAGAGATTCAAAGGTAGTGCATGAAGTCTGCCAATCCGCACTGGGCCTGCGTGGACGACTAAGGCCTATACACCCTCAACGGTAGGCTCGTCCCCTCGGTGGGGATGTTTAATGAGCTAATGATGATGAAAATTCAATAAAGTGTTTCAGCATTTTTGGCCGATTTCTTTTATTTTTTATTTGATAAACTTAAAGACACAGACCTACCATAGCATAGCTCTGGGGAAATTGGGTCGTTACCCACCCAGTGAACCCACTTCATATCAGTGAATTATTCTTCATTAGCTTGTAACAACCAACTGCAGGATAAAGGCGTTCCACCAAAGTACAGACATGATAGATTGGGTCGTAACCCACCGTGTGGGCCAAATGCGGATAGGTCGATGCTAAAGAATACTTACTATTTTCACACAATCTGGTCATATTAGATCAGGAGAACAAATAAACTCAAATATAATAATGCTGTACAATCCATACTAATATTATAAATGTGAAAGTATCTCTGTCTGTCTGTCTGTTTGTTACGCTTTCACGCCTAAACGGCTGAACGGATTTTATTGAAACTTGGTATGTTGATAGTAGGTAACCTAGAATAGGTTTGGGCTACTTCTGTCCCGTTTTCACCCCCCACTCCTCTCAAATGGGGGTTGGAAGTTTGTATGGAATATTCCGCAATTTTTGTAGTACGACGCTGAAATTTGGTATGCGGACTATTTGTCAGAAACAAAAAAAGGCATATTTTTTTTCAAAAATCCACCCCCAAACCCTTCAAATAGGGGAGGAAGTATCATATCCGATTTGTCGCAGTTTAAGGTACCTAGATTTTATTGAAACTTGGTATGTTGATAGAAAGTAACCTAGATTAGTTTTAGGCTACTTTTTGTCCCGTTTTCACCCCCCACTCCCCTAAAATGGGGTTGGAAGTTTGTATGGATCACCGCAATTTTTGTAGTACGATGCTGAAATTTGGTATGCGGACTATTTGTCAGAAGCGACAATTTGGCAATTTTTTTTTTCAAAATTTACCCCCATATACTTCAAATAGGGGAGGAAGTATCATATCCAATCCGCAGTTTTTAAGGTAGATTTTGTAGAAACTTGGTATGTTGATAGAAGGTAACCTTGAATATGTTATATAATATATATATGTGTGTGTGTGTATTTTTTTCGGAAATGGACACCAAAACCTTTAAAGTTAGGAAGGGGAATCCTATTTCGGATTCCCCCTCCCATATTATATATATTCTCATATTTATTCAGAAATTGTACCCAAACCTTTATACGTAATTAGTGATATACATATGTATAATATATATGTTTTTTTTCGGAATAGACCCAAAACTTTAAAAGTGTGGGGGAAGCCTATGTATCATAATATATATATATATATATCCACAAAATTGACTCCAAACCCTTTTAAATGGGGGAGGGGGGGGGAGAGGAGGTTCCGTTTTTGGAAATAGACTCCAAAACTTTTAAACTTGGGCGGGGGATTCCTATGTATAGTGATATATATGTATACATAATTTTCTTTATAAGTTTAAACAGTTTACAAAGAAGAAGCAGTGTTGCATTGTTGAAATAATTCTGTTTTCGTTACCAAGTGGATGGCTCCACTTTCCTGGTAACGAAACAGAATAATTTTGTCATCCCGAATTTAACGCGCGAAGCCGCGGGCAAAAGCTAGTAGTACATAAGTTTAATACTTTTATTATTCTTCGTGGTTATTTGTTATTTGATAGATAATTTTTGATGGACGTCGTCAGATTTATTGCAATAGGGACAACACAAATAATTAATATTTATAGTAATGTAAATTATAACTTATCGCTACGAGAAGTTCTAGTCTGTTTGTGAAATAAATTCTCAACAAAACCGAAATGATTTGTCACATTTAAGTTAGGGATTAAACAAAGCAATCCTAAAGTGCCATCTAATCGCAACTAAAAGCGCGCTAACCTAAGTATTCCTTTTCTTTTGTGAAAGTTCAAAAGGAGCATCTCAGTTATCTCTTTGTGTCGATGTAGGAACGGCCAAAGGTTTCAATCGGCATTTTCACTGCGCTCACCGATTTGCTTTTCGTAAATTAAATCTCAATTTACCGAAGTCCCGGTTCAAAAGGTAAATGTATAAGAAGTCCACGTAATTTTTTTTTATGTTATAAGATAAGTAAACGGACGGCCCGTGTGCTCAATTCATTGTATGTGATATGACGAATCACGATACGATCATGACGAATCCAGTGGTGAAGAAAGTTAAAAAACAGTGAAGTCCTTATTTTCCGTCAACACTGCTCTGCGACTGTCACCCGCCCGAGACAACAGTTGTTAGGTCTCTTATACTCGATAATTTCACTAGCTTCAGTGCCCGCATCCCGAAAGACAGAAATCCTATTTTACTGAACGATATCGGGCACTGCAGTTTTACCTACGACCAGTACGACTACTCATTGCATTAAGTTGTTAAAATATTTTTATTAAAAAGTAGATTTAATGCTACTAGCTAGCTAGCCTTCAATTACATAGCAAATATCGTTTTTAACACTTTGACCGCCAGCGACGCCTAAAAGCGTCAACAATAGATTTTGTTACAAACAATTATTTGTAGATTGTGTCTGGGTTCTCTGATGTACCTAGCGAATGTCGTTTAGCAACTAAGTAATTTGATGCTTCTTTGGCAAACACGCTTTTGCTTAATTTTTCAAGTATGATTGGGCTCTGTCGAGGCTAATTTAAGTTACCTTGCGTACTTCATACCATAAAATATCTTAATTTTTAAGTCTTATTTTTAACCCCCGACGCAAAAAGAGGGGTGTTATAAGTTTGACGTGTCTGTCTGTCTGTCTGTGGCATCATAACTCCCGAACGCATGCAGTGATTTCAATTTAGTTTTTTTGTATTAAAGGTGACTTACGTGCGAGTGTTCTTAGACATGTTTGATGAAAATCGGTTGAGCCGTTTAAAAGTTGTGAGGAATGAAAGTGGGGAGAGTAACCGAATGACTGCAAATATACTTGGGATCAGTAACAATGTGACCTTTAGCCTATTTATATAAAGAAAAACTAGTAATTAATAAGTAACATAGCGAACGAGCTGACCTTAAATGTAATCTATACCCTTGCAAGAATCTAAGTTGTAGTAAGTAAATTATAATATACTAAAATCTAACTTAACCTAACTACCTATAAAAAGTATAAAATAAAAATTTAAAGAAACCCCGACACAAGAACTTAAGTAATTTCCCTTTAAAAAGTAAAAAATAATAAAAGAAACTTAATGTTAAAGTACCTAAGAATTTATTAATATTTCTAAAAAAAAACGTCGCGTTGGGGGACTGAACTTGATATGAAAAATATCGTAGATAAGAAAGAAAAAATTAGGAGCGGTCCCCCAACGCGATTATTTTTTACTTTTTAAAGGGAAATTACTTAAGTTCTTGTGTCGGGGGTTTTTTAAATTTTTAATTCCTAAGTTACCTTGCTCTGTACCTGTCTCTTTAAGAATTATTCAAGTTTGCAGTTTCAATCAAATGAAGTTAATTTTGTTTAATTCAAACAAAAAGTACTAGTTCCTCACTTAAATGTGTTAATACACCTGGATACAAAGATTTCATTCACGAAGTCATCGGCTTAGAACAACAGTATCATGAGATGCTCAAACCTATACGTTAACGTTATCGTCTCTTCAAGCAGAATTATACCTCACTTTATCAGCGTACAGTGTAAACTGTTACGATTAAATTAAATAGACGATTTAATGTGAGTGTGGAATGTAAACACTCGGTACGTATCAAATAACGAGCCGCGTAAGAAGCAGCATCACACTAGTGTGAAGTTGGGAACGCTCGTTGCGTCCGTGACAAATTGTTGCAGTAATGAGAGACTTGCTTCCGTGTTAGGGTAGTGGCGCTTCCATAATGCTTGTGTTTTTGGTATTACTTTGGTGCACTTCTTGAAATAATTTTAAAATTCGAATGCTTTATCTTCTGTTATGCAATACACAACTATCTCAACAAATACCAAGGTATTTTTTGATCTGTTAAATATGAAAACAGCATTGTATTAACTTGAATTTTTTGTTTCTTGTCTTGCTTTTGTGTAGCGGGTAATATGGCAGTTTATTACCCAGCTTGTGAAAAAGGTGTTAGTGACGTAGTTATTTGGTAACTTATTACGTCGGCTGTGAAAACAGTTTGGTATACTAGAAACTGCGTTGTCTGCGTATTTACCATCTCATGCAATTGCACTTACATCATATAATATCCGTTATAATTTACATAAAAAATGTATAACCTATTATATCTTTTTTTATTACTATTGGGCTAATATTACTTGCGTTATTTGTACTATAAAAAGTTCTGATAATAATAAGATGAATTCACGAGCTATAAATACCTCAACCATAAATGCAGTATACAGGCCTCTTTAGATTCCAAATACACATACCCATCCGTGCGTATATGTACTGTTTGGAACTAGTGTTGCCTGCTTTGTCTTGTCCTATAGCCTGGTTTATCGTATACGAGTTGTAATGTTGCGTTTTTACGACTCTCACTTATTGCATGCTGTTTGGATTCCTATTTTAAGGTTTTAACTGTTGTAGCATTATTTTAGGATTCCGTGTAATATTCTTTATATTTTTTATATTTCATAGTCGGTTATACGTGTTTGGTAGAAACACGGTTCGGTGAAGTTGGTTTGGGTCCCGAAAGATGTGTGATTGTCTTTCCCGCAGTACACCTTTGATACCTTAAGCAAACATATAGTAGCGAGACCGAAGCGACCAAATCACGAAACACAAACAACACAGAGGCAGGAAAAATATATTGAACATAACATTCTTCTGAAAAAAAAAACTACAATTGTTACTCTAAAGGTCACTAAGTGTAAATTTTTAATCATTGGATAAAGCTTGCTGAAGTTTTTAGTTTTTCGGATTAAAAATTAGCCTAAAATATAAAGTTACGAACGTAATAACCTTAAAAAGACGCTCTGAAAGCCATCGACAAACTCAACTATCAGAACCACAGACATTCGAACATACAATTAGACTGGACAAGCCGCCAAGTTTATAGGCAGTCCCAGTTCGCAATTTCTTTTCGGTTCTTACCTGTGAAAAGTTATTATTTCTTTGGTAAATTTACTGATTCATTGCGATGATGGCATGTTACAATTGCACAGGATGGCAATTTGGAAAAACGGTAATTCTTCTAATATTCGTACGTCTTGACTCGTCTCACAGAGGTAAAACTGGTAGCCATGTATGCTCGTTGAGCTTACATTTGTCGCCACTTTAAACGCGGATTGCCCCATCTCCTGTATTGGGAAATCTGTGATCAGAACTTATAATCAACCTCAAATGCTACCAATAGTACCAATACTTTTGAATTTCCCGACATACTGGTCGGTTGCTTTCTATCGATTCTGACATAAGATTGACAGACGAAGTGGAACCACGGAGAAGGTGCGTGGAATTATTCAATTGCGGAAATAGTGATTTCTCGTAACCGAACCTTACTATACACGATCATGGACACACGATACGATTTTTGAAATAAATCTATCTGTAAATTTGGATAGGTTGAGAATTTATATGTCATAAAGGGAACTGTACAACCAATTAACTCACTTGGAAGTTAGTGGCATGCCTGACAGATGCTGTGTTGCAGAAAACAAATCCCACCAAAAACATTTCATGTAAATTATTGCCAAGATGACCTATGTGGTCATGGTTTGCCCTGTGAAAAGATATCAGCTCTTTCTCCTTACCAGTAAATATTCGCTACCGTCGTGGAGGTGATGCGAATATTTAGTTTCTGATCTCAAGTCAGCAACGAAACAGCCAACCTATACATATTACTAATAAAGTAGAATTCATTGAAATTAAGATCGGTTGAGTTTAATTCAGAAGCTTGATTCTACTTGAGGTAGTTCCTGCCCTTCCGCTTTGCTTAGCTCATCTTTGCGGGGGTACTGCCGTGCACCTAGATATAATATTTAGGTAGGTAGAAATTATTTTAGGAAACACTGTCCTGCGCCGCCGACAAATCAGTTTAAAGCTAAAGTGCTGTCGTTTAAACATAAGTGTATGGACACACCTATTTATCAAGACGATAACTGCACTGCGGTGGATACCTATCTAGATAACTGAGTGACGAGCTTAAACCTCTGCATCTCTTTTACGTCACCTAATATCCTACAACATGCTCAATAAATCAGATTTTGTTACTCGAATTTGTTTCTAACAATGCCTTGTGCGGACAGTTAACCCCGTGAGTATTTAACCATAATAAATGAGAAATCACCTAGTAGTCATTTAACTATAACAAAATAAGGAGTGTTAGTAACACTGTGTTACCGACTAGATACATAAATCGAATTATTGAAAATAACAATTCTATAAGGGTCTAATTACCTTTAATCTTAACCAGGAATTAAATCTCAATTCTTCGCGCTAGTTATTCGATGTTTTTTCTTGGAGGAGGAGGTAACTTACTATCTTTATATTTCATGGTAAGACGTTTTATCATCAGGTGAGCGAACTGATCGCCCTAATTACTATACAACATAAAAAACTTTCCAAAAATCTCAAGAGCTTCTTCATCGCTACTGCATAGAATAACCATTTTTAATTATCAAAGTACCTAGTTGAATAACCGTTTAAAATATATAAAGTTAAATAGGTAAATCTAAAGCTGCAATTTATACATGCATACACTAAGCATAGCATTAACTCCGAAAACTGGGTAGCTGTTCTGAGGAGCGTTGAACTAGAGCGTTTTTTTGTGGATCAGCTTTACCAGCACAACGATGGTGGGAAAAGTTTGCACAAAACACCATATTGGAAGGTCGCCAGAAGAGCGGAGGCGTTGCTACAAATATCGCCGAGTGCACTGGTTAACGTGTCCGAATGAGGACATAAAATATACAAGACAATAATGGTACGACGATGTTTATTCAAAATTGGAAAAAGAGAGCAAGTGTTATCTTCACTACATGTTTTCCATGTTAAGTGGACCACTATCACTAGGTGGTAGACTCGATACTGAGTCGTCGTGCGGTAGGTACCACCGCAGTGCCAGACATCGTCCCGTGAAACAGAGGTGGTTTCCAATTTTGTGTTTCGGGATGATGACACTGTAGCTAGAAAAATTACCGGGTATAAGAGATCTAACATCTGTTGTTTCTGGTTGTATGGTTGCCGGGCGTAGTGCAGCATTGACGGAGAATCATATCTCTCTTTTAGTTGTTGGTCTCCTTCTATGCGCTCTCTGGATGGTTAGGCGTATCATTTACCATCAGGTGAGCGTCTTGAACACTTATACTATAAAAAAGTGAAATGGTTCAATGTGGAATCAAATCTCCAATTTAACATATTTAAGATGCTTACAATATTTACTGTACGCTATTGCATTGTTATAGGTGTAAAACAGCGAGGGCTGGCAACGTAATTCTGGAACTTGACAATGTACAGCCGGTGTGGCAAATTTTGCATACTCCTTTGCCTTCAATATCAAAGAAGAAAGTTAGACAAATTAATTAAAAGACCAGACCGCAGGGCTTGTTGTTATCTCTTTTATAACCATCACAATATGACAGCTAATCAAATAGAAGGGTAGTGTACCTACTATCCTACTGATATATGCTGCCATTTTCTGATACTTGTATCAAAAGCTATGAAGAGGAGATACAAATTGGTTTTGTCTTTTCGTGTATTGTTTTACCGTATGACAATATAATATGACTTACGCATGAAGCGGCAATAAAAGAGATATACAATATTTTGTGCCATTAAAGCAATGCAGATATTGGTAAACATACACCTACAACAGTTTAAGTATAACACTTATCAACCTAACACACGAGTTATAGTACAAGGATCTATGTAATAGCTAAGGTATTGTATTTGTAATTAATATGTACTAATCAAAATCGTTAGAGCTGCGTAATGCGCCAGCTGTAATTACCCCCATTTACCGGATACAACAATTCGTATGTATCTACAGCCCACTGACGTAATTACTCCGTCCGATAGTTTCGCTGCATCACCGATAATATTGCCGCTTACCGCCGAAAATCCTTTGAACTCTATGTGGGCAATCCAGTGAGTGCCGGGGCTTACCAAAATAACGTTTAGTGCTCGCCGAGAGTGTTCAAATTGCTTCCACGTGATATATTCCGTAGTCCAAGTACGTTTAGCCATATTGAATTTTAAGCAAAGACGGCCCGGTTATTGCGAGGCGGTCGGCCCGTTTTCCGCGGCCTCGTAAAACGGAACGCTTCAAATTGAGATAGGTCGTGCCGTACAGGTGTTTTATGAAAATACCGCATTCATAACTGATGGGGGAAAGTGACGGTTCAAATATTCAAACGTGATTGTAACACCACCGGCACGATTTATCTCTGTACAACATGCAACCGCGCGCTCTGCAATTGTGGGCAGCATAATGTATGGGGAAAATATATTAGTAATCTGTGATGTACTTGGAACTGTGGTATTAACATTGTACCATATTACGTATGTTACTCATGCATATAGTAATGAAATCGGCTATGCATTTAAGTTTGTTAAAATCCTGTAATGCAAAAAAATATGTATATCGTGCTTGAGTTTTTGTTTCAGTAATATTGTAGGTACTCGTAATCTTACAAAGATTGCCTTGTTATAAAAATGAAAAAAAAAAACTGAGTGATTCCGTAACAATATGTATGTATTTACTTTATTTCACACGTAGTCAAACGAGCAGACCATTAACCTACTTATTGGGTATTGTCGCTGGAAGTGATATTGTCACTCCTTAAAAAGGAAAGGAAATATGAAGAAGAAAAAGGGGTCAATTTGGGCTCTTGATTCCTTATTTAACAGCACCAAATGCAAAACGTTCAGGCTAGTTTTCTCTGAGGTCGTGATGAGTTAAAGTTATGACTCCGGTCGAGTTAGCCTATTAACAAACTCTTTTAATATACCTAATGCTTCTTAGTGACTCCCTTATAATCAAAAATTATTGTAGAAAAGATGAGTCGAGCGAGAAAATGCAATTTTAATCAAAAGACGAGGTAGGTTTAAAATATTGCAAATTTATTTTTCTTCAAATGCAAACTAAACCGGTGCTTTTCGGTATAATGTATTGTTAAGTAAAGGCCTAGTTGAGCACAAAAGAGTACACAATAAAATATCCCGGGGACAATACACAGGTTGGGAAAGCCGTGTCTTTGCAGATTGTGGCCTAAATATTTCATACTCTTTATACCTTGAAAAAAAAACATGCAATGAATAACTGAAAAGAAGGCCACGGGCGGGTCACTAACAAAAGAGAGTATAACAAGGCTGGCAACCCTTGAGACAAAAGAAGTCCCGGCTAACGATGTACCGCTCGCGCTTGACAACAGTGCTGCCATTTTGGGAATTAATTTCACCTGAATTTTTTTTAACAATAAAAGTTATGAATGAGTTTGCGTTATCGTTTGTTCGGCGCAGGCGTGAATGCGAATTTGGGATACAATTTTTGGGAGCAATGAGGTTACAGTCAACCCTTGGGGATCGGATAAAAACGTTGTTACTTACTTTCGAACCGTTCTTCCTTTTATATGTAAATTTTATGTACAAAAGTCTCCTGAAATTATTTTCTAGCTTGTTAACTGTTTAGAAAAATACAAACAGATCACGTTTTACTAAAATTGATGTTTTTAAGTTTGCGTCTATGAGCAATTTGAGTTCATATTATCATAAATATCTATATTTTCAGATAGTAAATCTTATAAAAATGGCAATAGTCGAATCCAATTTTATTAAAGGTTTTCTGAGCAATTCACGCATGCCTTCAAAGAACTGGGTTTGCTACTTTCCTCATTCTTAGACTTCAAATAGTTAAGATACTCGTATAGGTACAAACTGGCTGCTGCTAGCTATGACTAATAATAAGACGTTTAAATTACGAAATATATTTATGAAAAACATATTGATAAATTGTATTATTATAAATACTTTACTTTATTGAAGATATGATTAAGAAGTACCCAATAACTAATAAATGCCGAAAACATACAATGTATCCATGTCATGCACCAATTCTTGTTCAGAAGAAGAAGAGAGTAGTGAATTTTCAATTGAACATTGAGTTGGCATGGTGCAAGTGCAACTTTATATATATATATATATATATATATATATCCATAACTTCGATATTTTGTAACACATTCGACATCTATGAATTCGTATGAACAAACCACATAAACTTCAGTTTATGTATTATTTATGAGACTTTTTAACTATACCTAATCGATAAAAAGAAAGAAACCTAACGACGAAAAGCATAACTATAAGTAGAACGTTACTTCCATAAGACAACAATGATAAGCATCTTGACTACGACATCATAGTAGTGTGATTGTTGATAAAATTAGTATTAAAATAAATTGCTACTTTCATCATCATCAGCTCATTAAACGTCCCCACCGAGGGGCACGAGCCTACCCGTATAGGGTGTGATTAGGCCTTAGTCGTCCACGCGGGCCCAGTGCGGATTGGACGACTTCAGACACAACCTTTGAATCTCTTCGTAGGCGTGCATGAAGGTTTCCTCACGATGTTTTCCTTCACCGTAAGAGCGTCGGATAACGTACATATATTTTCGAAAATTCGAAAACACATTGGTACGTGTCGGGATTTGAACCTCAGCCCTCCTGGAAGGAAGGCGACAGTCCACACCACTGAGCCACCGACGCTCTTAACTATACCTAATCAATAAAAAGAAAGAAACTAAATTGCTACTTTAAGCAAATTTTATTCGTACAAACTTCTTATGACTATGTATGAGAACTCGTTTGTATCTGCCATCGCGCCCCTGGCTGGTGTACAAACAAATATATGCTGTTGCGGGTAATGATATCCATTCACAATGGCCACTCGTGATTCCTATTGCAGTGTGCACTCAGTAAGGGATTGTGCTTCTAACAAGCATCCATTATCCGTGAGTTATCTCACACTATATCACTTCTGCGCATGTTGCTATTTTGTAATCTTTTTCATTTTATTACTCGTATGAAAATTTGCGTATCAGTTATAAAAATACATAATTATTATTTATCTAATGATTTACTAGGAATTTAGGACTAATAACAGAAAAATGGGCATAAGTAAATCACATATTTATTTGATAATTAATATAAACGTGTGTTAACTTAGCACACGTTAAATGCTGAAGCGGGGCTAATGTTTTGATAAGTAAAGCGTGTGTTATATCATACCTTCCTTTTTACTTTCACCACTTATCTATACAAATTCGAATGTCACTTTAAACACTACATCATGTAAACAATTATCATAAAATAACGGAATAACTGCTCATTTTGCAATTCAGAATTAGAGAACCCAGCAGCTGCATCACCAGCAGCTCTAACATCGAATCGAAATAATGTGTCGAAGTTAAACCCAGAAGTTAATTCCACCCAAGATCTTGCAACCAAAACTAGCTTTTGCTCGTGGCTCCGCTCACGTCTTAAAGAAGTATTATACTTATCCGCTATTTTATTCTCTTGGGGGTAGAATTGATCAAAATCCTTTCTTAGGATGCCTACGTTATAACATCTAATTGTAATGCCAGATTTCAGTCCGATCCGTACAGTGGTTTGGGCTTTGCGTTGAGATATCACTATCTCCGGCCTTTGAATTTTAGGTTCCTATATATTTAGATCTTACATTCTAAATATATAGAAGAAAGCACAGAAAATATACATTACATTAAAAAAAATCAAATAAAAACATACTCCAAATACCTTACATGACTACTGTCTGTTACGCGATTTGCAACCACGATAAAATTATCATAATCATTCACGTTTTTATAAAATGAAAAATATAATTTTATCTCATCGCATAAATCTCCGCTTATGAGACTGCCGCTGGTTAAATTTATAAAGGGTTTTAAAAATTAAAAAGAGGTATTAGTGTAGGGGAGCGCCACCATTACAGGATATAAGATAGTCATCTCCAAACGGCGTTTCATTTGGCGGAACAAAGGGACAAATCAAAGGGGAGGCTGGCTTAGAAGTTCTTTTGAGCGAATCTCTTTCGAGTCCGTTATAATCTTACTCTTAATTACCTATATTATCAGATCTACCTTCGCTAAGTGGCAAGGGAATTTATTAAACAATGAGAAATGAAAATTATGAATGCTTAAATTATGGCGCTTTACTTTCTGTCATCTTTAAAAACATTTCGACAATGTTATATTTAATTATGTTTTAATTTCAATCATTAAATGCCTTGTTACAAAACCTAGGAAATCAACTGTTTCCGTTTCCTAGCATTAAATTATCTAGATTAGATAGGTCAAATTCAAAATAAATAAAAAATATTCCGGGAAATATTCTTAATATTCATAGGTTAGGTAAAAGCAAATCAAAAGCGCAGAATGGTGTAAATTAAACAAGCGCAAAGCCCTGCAGTCATAAATATTTTGACGTGATAAAAATATGACCGTCATTCAATATAAAAGGTTTAGTGCAATTTTTCTAATGCACATGTTGGCATTGGCAATTTCTATGATTAAACTTGTACCCGATCGCATGCATGCTTGTGCCAAACGGCTTAAAGGTGCCCCAGACGCTGATAATATTTCAGCTGAGATTGAAGCGCAGACCTACCCAAATGGGTAACTACGCGTAGCACCAAATAACAACAATTGAAATCTATTTATCTCTTACAGCTAAATTGTTTATTAAAATTATGATGTATTTATCCCAACTATCGATGAATAAATTAATCGCCTGTTGTTTTCCAAAAATACCTATATAATGTTGTCGGTCTTTGTTTGATGGTCACAGTCCAAAGCATTGCGTGACATATCAGTGCTTCATCATTGAATTTGCTATTTGTAAAATATATCCCTATTAAATACAGGGCTCATTGTAAAATTATGGTAAAATTGTTCAAAACACTGGGTGGCGTTATTTTTAAATGTTCAATTTGGTCTACAGCAATGACAGAGAAATATTTCCTTTTATCTATTTATAGTCCTAGCATATAATTATATACAATTTCAAAAAAGCTATATGACTGGATCTTTGTTCATCCACATGTTCAATTCAATTTCAAATTCATGTCCACATGTTCAAAGTGCTTATTGTGATTTAAGACAAAGCTGTAAAGTTGTTGATGTAAAAACAGGCAATGTTTTTAGGCATTTTAAGTGACAATGTTCAATGAATGTGTGTTTTATTACTTATATGTTACAAAGTACCACTAAGACATTTTATAACTAATGATCACCTGAGCAGTTTAAATTATTAGTATAATAGCTTTACCTTTCCCTGTTGTAAAACTATAAATATGAACGGTGTATATTAAAAATATATTATTCAGAGCTGAAGTGAGAACTACTTTAATAATAACTGTATTGTACAGTTATTATCAAAGTAGTTCTCACTTCAGCTATAATATTTCAATTTGTTTATTATTAAAGATAAATTAATTGCTATTCAAGAACATTGGTAACAATAACCTTGAATCTAAAGCACTAGTACGGTAATAACTGTAATTTTAAGATACCGTGGCACTAGTAACAATTGTTGTTTTTCCTTGTCCCTAGATGGCGCTAGGTGTATGTTACTCCGCGGTAGCATTGCGTTTCCATAATTTGGTATAAGGGAATGGTACATTTCATAACTACATGACTTAATTCGTTGTAAGGAAACGAGATTTATCTTGAAAGGGTGTTGACCAGCGATATAGTCTGGTCCATGCCTAGAAAACCTTAATAACTTAATAGTTAAAAACATGAATTAATATTCATTCTAAAAAGAACAAGATAATCCTGATTCAAATTCCTTACAAAGCTAATCCATTTATATTTACAGATTTACTTTTATATATCTTATTTAAATATTAATATATAAATGTCCGATAGTTCAATATTGTCGATATATGATCGTGAGTTATTTAAGTTTGACTCATTTAGGCATTTATATGTACAAATATACGAAACTAGTGGGTATCTGTGGCGTGTAATACCCATGTACTATTTTGTAGCATTGCCAACATGTACATTCATATGTCTAATTTCATGATCAATTCCGAAGAAACATGAGACAAACATGCATTACTATCATAACATGTATCTAAATCTTTAAAAATACGCAGAACCTATGTGCGCCTAAATCTTTAAAAAGGCACAACGGATTTTTGATGCAGGATTTTTAATAGATAGAGTGATTCAAGTGGAAGGTATAATAACATCCATTTCATAGTGGTTATTTTTGAGGTTTCTTATGTGTGTAAATAATTTAGTTTTCCGCTTCTACATAGCAAACGCAGACTAACCCTACAAAATGTATCAAAATAATGTACCGAGTATTGCAAATATTAGATCAGAAAGCTCCGCGATGGTATGTGTTTATCTCTTCTGGATATCTCACAATATTTTTTTTGTCATTTAATTTTTACTACAAATAATGGCTAATTTTTGAAGCGATTTTAACCAATATAGCATTGATGCTTATCCAATTGAATAACTTAAATACTTTGTTGATTTAAAATAGATCTATATGGCCCTTTTCAGCATATGATTTAAAGGATTTTTTTTGAACATATTACAGATTTAAAAATTGCGATACATACACGTTTGCGGCAGTACTGGCCGAACGGATGACGGGAATACAACATTCACAGTTTTTCTGTAGATGATTTAGCATTGCACCCGTGCAAAGAAGGGGCGGGTCGCTAGTAATATAAAGAGAAGAAGTTGCTCTAAGACATCTGAGTCGCCTACGATTTTTGAATGTTTCCCTCGATTTCTCTAGTTTCCCTTCATCAAACCTTCTTAATGTGTACAGTACTTAGTACATTATTTTGATACGTTTAGCCTGCGTTATCAATGTATAAGCGGACAAAATGAAAATATTTTCGACATCACATTATAAATCTAAAAAACAACAGTGCTTTCCACTATTTAATTGATGTAATTTGTAATACATATGAACCTCTTGAATTACTTTATCCATTAAAAACCGAATCAAAATCCGTTGCGTAGTTTTTAAAGATTTAAGCGCAGATAGGGATATAAGGATACAAAAGCGATTTTCTCTTATACTATGTAGTGATTATATTGCAGTGATTATTTTTATTGTAAAAAGAATCACTCAAAATTTTAAAAAATCATTTTTAACAAAAAAGGACCGACTTAAAACTAAAAGCAAAACAATAATTTTTAGTAGGTAGATAGGCTAGGATCCCGAGTTCGATCCCTGTGCATAACACACATTGTGTATGAACATGTTTTTATTGGTCTGTGTCATGATTTTATTATGTTCAGCCGTCCCTTATTACTCATAGTACGAGCTCCTTGTTTCAATGGGGTTAAATGGCTCTGTGTGTACGCCGTAGTATGTTATGAGAACTTATAATTAATCAAATTATTAAATTTGACTACGTAATTTGAAAAGTATTGTTCGTTATTACGAAGGATCAAGATTTTAATTTTTAAAGTCATTAAACATTCTAAATAGTATACGTCTGCAGTGGGTATTCATAACAAAAAGTGAAACGCCGTAAAATCCTCCTTAAGTTCCCCTCATAAATCAGCCGGTGAAATAGCCGTAAAATGGAAAGGCAAGAATTGTTTATACTCATAAACAATAATAAATTAAATTATTCGTGGGCGAACGTAATAACGAGACGGTCTGTTTAATTAAGCACCATATAAATACGTTTGGAACCTAAATACCACTATAATGCAGTGACAAAGTGAGTGGCTTTGAGCGCTAAAATGGAGTTGGTGAACGTTTTTCAAGGAGCGAAATGTAAATGTTTTGCAGAAGTTACCAGTGGCAGGTATAATTTCATTTCATTTGGGGAGAGCTGGGTTGATTATAAATTTAATTTATGTGGGGGTCGACGTCAGGTTTCGCCTGCTTGTTATTCGCAATGCGTGCAATTTATCGACTATCCACTGATGAGCGCGGTGACATGAGTCGCTCGCTATTTTCGTTCGCACGACTTCGTGACTGTTAATGTAAGCTCATATTAATGGACAATGAAAAATTGCATGTCTCAATTGCAAATGATATTTATGTCAACCTGTTTGTAAATGTAAATTGATTTTCCTTCATACATTTTCATTATTTGGTAGCTATAATCATATACTGAAATCAAAAATTTCATGTTTATAGGTTATTCAGTTCCGAAGTTAAGCAAAAACAAAGTTTCGCATTAATGACAGTCACTCATGAGCATCCAAATATAACTTGTACATGTTATTAATTATGAGAACTGAAATTTGATACAGAGCTAGGGTTTAATGGCCACATAAAGGAAAAACTAAAAAACTAGGGTAATCAAAGATCTGGAGTACCTTGTGACCCTTATTACAAAACACAATAGCGGAACCAAAGTATTACAGATCGATGGACATTTATTGAGATGGTGGGGCGCTTCATTTGATGTCCAAAATCGCAGGTCTGAAGTATCAGATGAAGAACCCTCAGCTGGTCTGAGATGAATTAAAGATATGGTAATGTAATGCCCCCTTCTACTTTTGGAAAAAAATCCACTGTCATTTCAAAAATCCAGCGTAGTGGGATACATCTTCTAATTTAATGTATCCTATGGAATAATAAAATAAATCAATATGCCCACGTTTCTCTAAAAAAGAAGTCAAATCATACCAAAAACATTCTGAAAAAAATAGCCATGTCGCGATAGAGCAGCATGTTTCTCCCAAAAAAGTAATGAAATCTAGACAATCTCGTGCCAAGTCTAAGGTTTCCTTATCATTAGTACTGCGGTTTCGTTATTATTATAGTTAATGTTGTGTGACTTGGATAGGCAAACGAGAATATGATTCACCTGATAGTAAGTAAACTCAAAACGGAGAGGTTCAGGGAAAATGTTTCCGTTAACAGCAATAAGAAAGGAAAAGAAACTAATTATTTCACCATTTGAACGCCAGGAATCCTGACACATCAGAAAATCTATTGTTTCTGACACATTCTGGTGTCATAAGGGTTTAAAGGCAATCAATTAAATAAAGCTGCCAAAGCTGTAATACAAATATCTGAAAAGGTTTACTCAAGCTTAAATCTAACATTCATTATCAAACAGCATTGAAACATTTGTGTATCATTTCAGACGACCAAGTAATTGCTTACTAAGTACCAGCCAAACTCGATGAAGAAACAAACTTTAATACTGATAAGAGTGACGTTGAAACCGCCAGACTAAATACTCGGATAGTTTTACTACAATAATAAATCACGAACTTGTTTGAAAGTTGCTCGGATTTTGCTACACTGCGAGACGTTTGAGTTTTCGCAACATAGACTTTGTTATTCACATGTAGATTACACTTGGACAAAAAGTTACCATTCTTATTAAACTAATAGCAACAAGGTTTGAGAAGTACTGTTAAAAGTTTTACAAGTTATACTTTAAACAGTATTGCAGAAGTTCAAAGCATGTAATGGTAGTAGTAGTAGTAGTAGAACACTTTATTGCTCACAAGTACACAAAAACAAACGAAACAGCATTTACAATACTGTGGGGAAAGGCGGCCTTATGGCTGCAAGCAATCTCTTCCAGGCAACCTTTGGGTAAGGAACAAATCAGGAAAAAATAAAGGAAGTGCACAAGTAAAACTACACAAAATTGATTAAAAACATAGTATACAAAAATAAAATAATAAAATATCACATATATAAATTAAAATGTACACATATAAATACACATATATATACATATAAATAATAAATAAAAATATCATATCTTATACTAAATATCGAAGTTAAATATATAAGTTATAAATATATTATAATAGTGAAATAATAACAGTATCAGACGAAGTTTCATAATTCCATGACCCATAAGTAGGTTCTAGTTCCAAAAAGTGGACGAGGCTTTTTATGTTACAAAGTGTACCTACAGAATAGTCAGGACGATGGTAAGTAATATGTCTGACCATGACAAATTGCCATTTGGAATAATGTGACATATTTTGAAACTTCTATTTTCTCAACAACAATTATAGCATAAAATCATTATTTCGTCCAATAATAATAACAATAAAAAATACACTGCAATACTATCGATAGTGTCGTAGCTCAATATGGACATAACTATCGATAGTATCGGCTTTCTAAATAATATAAACAATCAATACTGTAAATACTTTTGCACAATCGATAGTCAACCCTTAATAATAGTATTGCCACTATCGATAATCATCATCAGCTCATTAAACGTCCCCACCGAGGGACACGAGCCTACCCGTATAGGGCGATTAGGCCTTAGTCGTCCACGCGGGCCCAGTGCGGATTGGACGACTTCACCCACAACCTTCGAATCTCTTCGCAGGCGTGCATGAAGGTTTCCTCCTGTTCCTCCTTCCTTTCTGTTTTCCTTCACCGAATGAGCGTCAGATACTGTACATATATTTACGAAAATTCGATAACACATTGGTACGTGTCGGGATTTGAACCACGCCCTCCTGATAGGAAGGCGACAGTTCACACCATTGAGCTAGTTAGTTATTTCTATATTGAACTACGATAGTATTGCAGTGTATCAGTAGTATTGCGCTTAACTAAGCTATCGATACTGAGGCCTCCATATAGTCTAAATGATTTTCGAGTTCAACTATTGATAAGTCGGCAACACTGATTGCGTCTATAATGTACCTAGAATACCTTCGTTAAATTACCTTGAACCTCCGTAATTGGGCAGCATTAAGTACTTATAAACTGTTTTTGGATTGTGAAATCTTACGTGAAGCATACAGTAAAGTAATTTGTGCAATTCTGCAATATAATTTTATTTCAAATATAAATTTATGTAGTATTGCATTGGTATATTAATTTCATATTATTATATTTTTATTATTACAGCTTTCACATGAGGAAAGTTTACCATTTATTTATTGGTAAAGACATTTTGGTATAAGATAAAAAATATTTTTGACTCTAAAAGACATTTAATTTGGTTGATCTCTTTTCTCATGTATTTTACTCATAGATAATATATCAAACACTAAAAATAAATTCAAATCATAAAACCTGGGTTCGCCCCTAATCTCTATCAAACAGATAAGTACTTAAAATTATAATTAAGGGGGAAATTTCATCGATCACCATTGTTAAGAGTTGGCATAATACATATTTTATACTTGTTTAAAGAACCAAAAATGCAAGCATGAAATATCCTCATTTAAAATCAACCAATGATTCACACAATGGGAATCCGACAAGAATAAAAATGTTCGCTTAAAAGTATGCAAAGCATGGCTTTATGAAAGAAAATATTCCCGGGAAGTTACAGTGATAGCGCGGATGCTCGTCATATACTTTTTTAAATATCAAAAGTTAAAATTTTAATTAAAAGACACTTTGCGTGCTCCGAAACGGCTCCAATTAAAACTATGTCTTCTCGTCGAGTACTGCATAAAAGAGTGGCAAGGGGCAAAAAGGCACCGGATAATTGCACGTCTAGGACTGTTTAATTATTGTGGCCTTGTCAATTTAAATATAACAAGCACCTTTATTTGAGTTAATTGAGGCTGGTTAGCGGACGTGAAATTTGTAAATCACCTCGGCGTAAAATTTCAGATTTTGGTTGGATTTCTGGCTAATGCAGACTGCCGGATGTTGTTAACAAGAGGGAAACGTAATAAATAATTAGGGTAAGTTATTATTAAATTAAGTAATAGTAATATCGTTTCAAGTAGAAGCAGGTACTCAGAGAAGATCTATAAACTTTGGTTACTTAAGAGTTTGTAATCATTAGTAGTAAATAATGAAAATATAGCATCACAATACACACTTATATTTGTGAAAATTTAATCTTAGATATTATCATACTTTAAAATATTGATAGGTTTTAACACTATTGAAGATATATAGATATTGTTTAATAAAAAGCAGAAAGCTACTTCAATGTTTAGAAAATATTAAACAATGATGATTTTTAATCATTTAAAATAAATTGACAGAGTGCAAGTTGGACTCGCCCGTAGAGGGTTCCGCAGCATCAAGTAAGATAAAATAAACTACAAATTAGACATCGTTCAAACCACATTTTGTTGTTCGATTTCATGGTAACGTACATCATATATTTTTTAATTTTATCAATCTCATAATTTTGAAGGTAGGATTTTTAATGTTGCGTTTTCAAGAAATTTAAAAAATGATTTTCTTTTTGAATATCAAGAAAATCTGCACATCATTTATATTGAGTACCAATGACATCATGAGAACTTAATATAACTGTAAAAAAAGTAAGAATAATTAAGAATATTAGCTATTTCTTCACTTCCAGGCAACTCCACGAATATATAATTATAATAAGAGCTTTAAAAATAAAATGCTTTATCAATGTGCATACTCAGGAACAGATTGTTGTACAATCCATACTAATATTATAAATGTGAAAGTATCTCTGTCTGTCTGTCTGTCTGTCTGTCTGTCTGTTTGTTACGCTTTCACGCCTAAACGGCTGAACGGATTTTATTGAAACTTGGTATGTTGATAGTAGGTAACCTAGAATAGGTTTTAGGCTACTTTTTTCCCGTTTTCACCCCCCACTCCCCTAAAATGGGGGTTGGAAGTTTGTATGGAACATCCTGCAATTTTGGTAGTACGACGCTGAAATTTGGTATGCGGATTATGTCACAAAAGAAAAAATATGGCATATTTTTTTTTTCAAAAATCCACCCCAAACCCTTCAAATAGGGGAGGAAGTGTCATATTCGGTTTTTCGCAGTTTTAAGGTAGATTTTATTGAAACTTGGTATGTTGATAGTAGGAAACCTAGAATAGGTTTTAGGCTACTTTTTGTCCCGTTTTCACCCCCCACTCCCTAAATGGGGGTTGGAAGTTTGTATGGAACATCCTGCAATTTTGGTAGTACGACGCTGAAATTTGGTATGCGGATTATATGTCACAAAAGAAAAAATATGGCATATTTTTTTTTCAAAAATCCACCCCCAAACCCTTCAAATAGGGGAGGAAGTGTCATATTCGATTTTTCGCAGTTTTAAGGTAGATTTTATTGAAACTTGGTATGTTGATAGTAGGTAACCTAGAATAGGTTTTAGGCTACTTTTTGTCCCGTTTTCACCCCCACTCCCTCAAATGGGGGTTGGAAGTTTGTATGGAACATTCCGAAATTTTTGTAGTACGACGCTGAAATTTGATATGCGGACTGTTTGTCAGAAACGAAAAAATATGGCATATTTTTTTTTTCAAAAATCCACCCCCAAACCCTTCAAATAGGGGAGGAAGTGTCATATTCGTTTTTCGCAGTTTTAAGGTAGATTTTATTGAAACTTGGTATGTTGTAGTAGGTAACCTAGAATAGGTTTTAGGCTACTTTTTGTCCCGTTTTCACCCCCCACTTCCCTAAAATGGGGGTTGGAAGTTTATATGAAACATTCCGCAATTTTTGTAGTACGACGCTGAAATTTGGTATGCGGATATTATGTCACAAAAGAAAAAATATGGCATATTTTTTTTTCAAAATCCACCCCCAAACCCTTCAAATAGGGGAGGAAGTATCATATCCAATTTTCCGCAGTTTTTAAGGTAGATTTTATTGAAAGTTGGTATGTTGATAGACGGTAACCTTGAATATATATATGTTATATATATATATATATATATTTGTTCAGAAATTTTACCCAAAAACCTTAATACTGATATATATATATTAATTAGTAATTATATATGTATAATATGTTTTTTTTAATAGACCCAAACCTTTAAAGGTGTGGGGGAAGCCTATGTATAGTTATATATATCCCAAAATTGACCCTAACCTTTTAAATTGGGGAGGGGGGAGGGAGGGGATCCGTTTTTGGAAATGGACTCTAAAACTTTTAAACTGGGGCGGGGGATTTCTATGTATAGTGATATATATGAAACATAATTTTCTTTAGAAGTTTAAACAGTTTACAAGGTAGAAAACTAAAAATAAGTATGATGGCTATTTGTCATGAACAATAAATCTTGCATATTGAAGTTTTTACAAACCGGCCCTTAAAGCCTTAAATAAGAAAAAGAAGAAGCAGTGTTGCAGTGTTGAAATTATTCTATTTCCGAAAAAAAAACACACATATATGTATATATATATATTTTTTTTTCGGAAATAGACCCCAAACCTTTAAAGTGTGGGGGAAGCCTATGTATAGTTATATATATATATCCACAAAATTGACCCAAAACCTTTTAAATTGGGAGAGGGGGGGAGAAGGGATCCGTTTTGGAAATAGACTCCAAAACTTTTTAACTTGGGGGGGATTCCTATGTATAGTGATATATATGTATACATAATTTTTTATAAGTTTAAACAGTTTACAAGGTAGAAAGCTCAAAACAAGTATGATGGCTATTTGTCATGAACAATAAATATTGCATAATGAAGTTTTTGCAAACCGGCCCTTAAAGCCTTAAATAAGAAAAAGAAGAAGCAGTGTTGAAATTATTCTGTTTTGTTACCAAGTGGATGGCTCCACTTTCCTGGTAACGAAAACAGAATAATTTTGTCATCCCGAATTTAACGCGGGCGAAGCCGCGGGCAAAAGCTAGTTTACTNACGAACATAAGTCGGGTTTTGATTGACTGTTATATTTTGAATATAAAGACAATCATGTGTATTGAAATTTTATTTGCTGTATTGTTCAAAGGTACCTTCTGAAACGGCTTATTAAAAATATTTTTGTAAGTTATACTTTAAAAGGAGTCTAGTTATCAAGGATGACAAAATAAATACAACTGTAACAAAAAACACCATTTATGATTATTGTCTAATATACTGTTACTAAGTGATTTCAAATTGTGTTAAGATTGTTTTTTCTCTTTCTTCACCTTTTGAAGTCCTTTAATAAGTCACATTTTTATAAATCATGTCATCCATGGCTGGTAAATCTACTCGTAAAGGCGCGAGCACACTGATGTATTCCTGGCGTTAATGGAATTACGCAGCTGAGCTATATGTACCAATGTTGTTTGCCCTCAAGAGTACACATTAATTTGGTACACAGATTGTGTTGCTCTACAGTATCATGCACACAACGCTCCGTGGGAATGAATCTTTTCAATCATGAGCGCGCACCGAGTTCGGATAATTCGAAATGTGACTACTGAATTTGATTTTACGAAACGTCATGATTTACTTACTTTGACAAGCCGCAACAGTTTACTGCAGGATTTAGGGGTTCCTAATATAGGCATGGGTTTTGCTATAATATCGACGCTTGAGAGATTGGTGTTAGTAGTAGGTACCTATTAGAGATTAGGTGCAATGGGTAAAACATCATATTAAAAAGATTTCTTATATAAAACGATTTATTTACTTCTTAAAATATGGTATCTTAAGATAATGATTGCCTCTTTCGCAATATAAAATTATACGTTGAGACTACTTTACTTTAAATCTCAAAGGACTTTTTTATAAAAGCCACTTCACCATGCCTTGACTAAAATAATAGGTCCAAAGGCAAATCGAAAGGCTTGTTTTTGCAATCTCTTTTGATTTATGAGCCTGTTTAAATATGAAAGCACTTTTATAATTACTACAATAAAGACTGCAAATTCAAAATAAAAATGCTATTCATATTTTAAGCGCTAAACGAGCTCAACCATTAGAGATGAAAACGTTCTCATCAAAGACATCTATTCATTTTGAATACATTGCTAAGAACGTAAAAAGATATAAAGTTTTAAGACATAAAAGCATTACTAACTTTTTAAAAGTCTTTGAAAGAGGGCTTTGTAGTATTACTTTTATTTTTAAAAGATTATCATTATTTATTTTATGGTCAGACTTCTACTCAAAATATTCATATCTTTATGGTTATCCATAACAAAGATGTTCAAACAATATACGTAAGTAAATTGTTTCTTATAAACTACCGAGCATGAATGAAAAGTGAGATATTTAATAGACCAAGAGGAAAGCAAAATGTATATATTTTAAGATTGTGTACATTAAATATTATACTACTTTTTCGATATACCGCTTCCATGACGTCTGATGACGAGTGGTCAGAGTGGCATGGAGGTGATCTATAGCAGAGATTGCCATAGATGCATCGAGATACTGAAAGTCATTATGTGAATTTTTCGAGTTCTAGAATTCATGTTTGTATCACTTGATCGTCTCAAAAGGAATATAATGCCCTTTTTTTAAGGCCATGTTTAGTCGTTAAAACCGACTATGGCGTTCGATAAAAGGAACACAATGAAGACCATATGAGCGATTTGCAACTTTGATAATAGTTTCTCGTTCTGATAATCTACTCGGTAAGAAGAAGATGAATATATACTTGGCGTAATCAATAGACGTACCCAAAACAACAAGCTGTTTTAATATATTATTTGTAATGGTTGAGACGTCGGCTGCTACACCAAGGGTTCTGGGTACGATCCCCGGGCAGTACAAACATTTGTGTGCATGAACATATCTGTTTTTTAATGGTCTGGGTGTTTTCTATGCATAATATGTATGTATTTACAAAAAAATAGAATTTATAGTATGTTTATCCGTTGTTTAGTACCATAATATAGGCTTTACGCTTAACTTGGGGCTTGGGGGATATTTATTTTTTTTAGCTTCTGAATATGTGTCGAAACTTATGTCTTTAGCTGTATTCGATAAATACAGAAACAACATAGAGGCAATAAAAATTGGGTCACCGATTTTCAATTAGTAAACATTTCAAAAATCATTACTATTTTTTTGCGGGTGTCAAAATAAAAGGACCTCATTATTGTGATGAATATTCAAGATTGACAGTAAGTACTCGTGGTAATGTATTTTAATTCATATGTATAATATTATACATGGTAGGTATTAACAAAAAGTTAATAAGTATGTTTTTGTTTTTAGCACCTAAAATACAAGTTCTTTGCTTAGAATAGTATTGCTAGATGACGGTGTAATATCTTATTACAACGGTAGTAGTAAGTCTTTTCATGCAGAAGCAGGTAAACAAGCAAACGGTTCATCTGATGGTAAATGATACGCCGCCAATGTACTTTTGCAATACCAGAGGGCACTGAAATGCGTTGCCGGCACTTGAAAGGGCATGCTCTTTGTTTTTAGGGAAAAAGATCATATCGTTCAGGAAACATGCCGGAGATGTTAAACTGATTCCACAATTGCGTCATCCGTAGCAAAAAATGATGACAAAAGCAGTAGATTATAGCAATCATGCCAACCTGCACGAGGTGGTATACCATGTCATAAGCGAACGAGGCTTTTTGATGTACATCTAACTAGGAATGCAGGACCATTCCCAATAATAATCATGATTGGAGGAATCCCTTATTCTGTAGATATTGTGGTAAGTAATACTTTGTAAATTTAATGAAATCAAGCCTTTATTTACAATATGTTCACTATGTACATACAACACTTAAATGAAATGCAATTTACATACGCGCTGTTGTACTCAGCTAAAAAGTTAAGAAACAGCTTGCATGTTAATCATCTCGAGAACTCATTCATTAATCCCTGCTTTGGTGCAATGTCTACCATTATGCAAGTAAACGGTTGATAGTATTCTACAGACACCCTTTCTTTATAAATGTACAGGAATATGAAATATTAAATTTTTAATATCCTCTAGACAGGCGAAACTCATGCTCAAAAGGTGAGCTTCAATATTTTATGAACACTTAAAACTAAATTAGATTTTTTTCTGAAGTTCGCAAAAATATGAGGCAAATTGTAGTACTTGACCAAGTTATACATAAATTATATTTTGAACTTGTTTCTTTACCTGCATATATTATTAATTTGTATTCCGCAGGTGTAAAGGTTAATTATAACTTTATGGATGCCATGGTTACAAAGTAGCTGTCAGCAGACTTACAAATGTACGACGTTACTAAAATGTTTTTATGAATAAAGTTACCATTTTGAATCGCGTAACATTGATTATATATAAGGCCGCAATTTTTACTAGGAATTTCTAATTTCACTTTGTTTCAAAACCTAAATCTTGCAATAGCGCTCAATGCGGAGCACGGTCTTCATACACGGCAGGCAGTGAGCATGTTTTCATACATACCATGCCGGAATACGATGAAGATTGGAGGTATAAGTGATTACATCATAAAACAGTAGCCAGGATCAACGGCCTATGAAATACTCGGGATTCAAGATAATAGATATTTTTATTTACAATCCGAAGGTTTTGCTGGCTCGACACGGCTTAACTTGCCCTGCGAAGCATAGAATCATCTTCTTTTCGGAAAATCAGGTGATGCTACCTGCAATGTGTTAGGACTCATTTTGTTAGCCAAACTGAGAGAAATTGACGTTTCCATGCTGACTAGAAACCTCTACGAGACCCATTTCGTGTTGGGGTTGAGACGTCAACTGCCAACAAGAGTTTCGGGTTCAATTCCCGGGCAGTACAAATATTTGTGTGCATGGACATATCTGTTTGTAATGTCTTGGGTGGTTTATGTATAATATGTATGAATTTACAAATATATATATATATATATATATATATTATATATTATATATATATATATATATATTTATTATATATAATATATATTATATATATATATATATATTATAATATATATATTATATTATTATATAATATTATATTAATATATTTATATATATATTATATATTATATAGTGTGTTTATCCGTTGTTTAGTACCATAATAGGCTTCACGCTTAACTTAGGGCTGGATGGTGCTGTGGGAATGTCAGTGGATTATTTATTTTTATTTACTATCTCCGGGCTTTGCAACCGAACGCTGTGCCCACTGGACACGGAAGCAGTGAGGTGAAGAATTAATTTTAAATATTTGATATAATAATATATTATATTTTGTTATAAATATTAATTATATTGTGTTATATTATAAACAAGAAAATCTGATTACAGCTATCTAGATATTCAGTTACAGGATAAACACACTGAATACGTAAACACATCCACGTGTCGATCCGATTGAAGCCGAACAGCTTACAAACAAGACATAAAACTGAATTAGGTACAGTCAGTAGAATAGAATCATGAATTTTTAAATGTTTAAATTATTTTGTTATTGATATCTTTTAATCAGTATCATACAAGAGGATAACTGTTGTTGAACAAAGGCCAATTCTAAATGTCTCACGAGTCATCCATGATCCGCTTAGCTTGAATGTGTTTCTGCACGAGTATGTACTTGCAGCTTGCCCTGTAAAAACTATGGAGGCATTAATGTTGTACAGTGATAAGTCCATCCAAAATTTTGCCGCTAGATATTTGTAAAAACCAGTGAACTTTCGAAAATCTTTGATCTAGCTACGCTTGCAAGACACGGTCTTTCTCATACTTCATATCCTCCTCGGCTACGTGACTAGCCTATCCAATTAATTATAATCCTCAGGAATCACATTTTGCTAAGTAATAGACTTAATTTTATGGAAACGTAACAACGGGCATAGATACATAAATCATAATACCGGTATATAACGTGCAATAGGGGTGCTGGCCTTTCGAAAAGCTGGTATAAGCAATAGGCGGAACTCAACCTCGCAATGCTGATTTGTAAAATGTACAAAAAATCCAGTTTAGTATAGACAACCATGTTCGTTCACGTAATATGTTTGTATGAGCACGGGGCAAAGTTACCGACATAGCCGCTGGATCAGCAAGTTGAAGTGGCAGGTCACGTATGTCGCAGAACGATGGCCGTTAAAGCAGACGAGTTCTAGTATGGAGACGCATCTTGGCAAGCGTATAGCTACAGTACGCTTCCGGCCCGATAGACGACGATTTGCAAAGGTCGCTGAGATAAGCGGAGAACGGGATATCTGGCGCAAATGGATGAGACCTATGTCAGCAGTGGACTGCGATAGGTAGAAGAGAGAGAGAGCACAGGGGCTGGATTTTGGAACCTTTGTAGTAACATCAGACTTGCCGAACATAGGAGCATCATCATCAGTTCATTAAACGTCCCCACCGAGGGGCATGAGCCTACCGTATAGGGTGATTAGGCCTTAGTCGTCCACGCGGGCCCAGTGCGGGTTGGACGACTTCACACACAACTTCGAATCTCTTCGCAGGCGTGCATGAGGTTTCGATGTTTTCCTTCACCGTAAGAACGTCGGATACGTACATATATTTTCGAAAATTCGAAATACATTGGTACGTGTCGGGATTTGAACCTCACCCCTTCCGGTAGGAAGGCGACAGTCTACACCATTGAGCCACCGACACTCTTCGAACCATAGGAGCAAATCAATTAAATGTTTATTCATATTACTGCGTCCGTGGTCTAGTGATTTGCGGCTCGTGGATTTGAATCTCATGGGGAGAGCATAGTGAATGTCCTCTTGTGTGATTATCTTTTTGGTTAAGTCACTGCAGACTGAATTACCTGATTGTCTGAAAAGAAGATGATTCATATACTCGGAGAGCACTATAAGCCATTAAGTACAGGCTTTCAATCAGTCTTACATTGAAAACGTTAGAGGTTGTAGAAGTAACGTCACTTTATAACTTTGATTCGGCCAGATTCTTCTGATTGTTCGACAATTTGACTACTAACCAATAAAATAAGAAAAGATATGTAGGTGACATAACATTTGAACTTCTATTGTTCCTTAAGAAGTGTCCGTAAATATGTTAATGTACATGAATGAGCATTTCATATCAAATGATATATTACAAAGAAAAACTCGAAGATTATAGAAATAGGACTAAGATATTTCAAGGAAAGAGGCGTGCATATGCAAATACCGAAATGCTAATGGAGTGTTCGTGTATTTGGCGATTACGTGACGCTACAAGCGGTTCAGCTTAGCGCGTGTTCTGTACGACATCCCGATTTAGCAGAATAATAATTATCGACCTAATCATATAAATGCTTTATATTTGTTGACTAGTCTATCTGAGGTGTTTTCGCGTTATTGACTGCTTGCACAAAGATCTCTTCGTCATGAAAGGTTCTTCAACTTATCAAAGTCCGCTGTTGGGCATCATAGGTCTTCCTTTTGCCATATATTTATCATATCACTTATTATATCTGAGTAATTTGCGGAGCATGATTGATGAAATGATTGCACAATGACTATGCTATTAAACACAATGTTAGTAAAATAAATAACATCCATAGCAGGAAGCCACAAGATATACTATCAGTTTATAGAACGACAAATGTACAAATTAAAATAAGTTATTCATGACACATCGTGCTACTTCATGGAATCCAAATGTTTTGGTTTACAAAACCTAGACGTTGGTAGGACTTCGATCCTTATGTGACAGACTTCCCAGTTATCCGCACTTTTTCTTTGTTTAAACTGAAAGGAATTCTGGATATTTACACCTCGACGCATTGAAAAGCGAGAGTCAAGGGGTAAATGTGATCGGCCTGACATAACGACACAGATGATAACGTATATCCATCTTGATTTAAATATTAAAAATGCTTAAAGTAGCGTCTCAAGGTAATACAAAACTTTAATGAAGTATAAAAACATAACATTGAGTGATTAGATATGGGCTATATCGTTTATTCAGTTCCGAAGAATAATTCATCAATAATTCATTTGTTTTTGAATGGTTTAAGTGCGTCTACAAAATACAAACCAATACATAATATTTGTCAAAATATGAAAGCTCTCCGATAAAAAGGGATTTTTATGTATACACAAAAGATATTAATAAATTGGTCAATGAAACGTGGACAAAATATGAAACATTCGATGATAATGTTTTTTTCATGTACATAAACAAACTGCTTAATATGAATATGCAACACGATTTTATATTATTATTATAACAAGAGTTTGATGCGATTTTTTCTGCATAATATCGTCATTTTGGTCAGGTACTTGTAATGTAGATCACCAGCGATCAAACTCATTGACATTAAACAAAGTGCAGTCAAATGTTACAATAATATCATATACAAGCAAATAATGTTAAATGTAATATATATAATAAACTCGCCAATTTAATTTAGTCAGCTAGTTAGCATTTCAAAAGCTATCTAGCGTTTGCAGTGATAACGAGCTCTTGAAATTTGAGTTTGTAATCTTATAATCGTTCTTTAGCAGCCAGTATAAGTTACTGATAAATATGTATTATTGAATACAACGCAGGCAAAAAGCATAATTCGTAAGTTTTTGTATAAAAAGTTTACCACAAAATATTGTATACCATTTATTAAAAAATAATACATGTTTTAAAGTTGTTTAGTACAATCAATTTTGCTCAAATTAGGACCAGTTGGTGCTGTGTAAGTGTTTGTGGACATTAATAACTCGATTTTTTTTATATTATTGCAAATGCAAATATTCGTATGTTTTTGTATAAAAAGTTTACCACAAATTTGTATACCACATTTATTAAAAAATAATACATGTTTTAAAGTTGTTTAGTAGTACAATTAATTTGTAAAATTTAGGACCACTTGGTTCTGTTTAAGTGTTTGAGGACATTAATAACTCAAATTTTTACATATTATTGCAAATGCAAATATTCGTAAGTTTTGTATAAAAAGTTTACCAAAATGTTGTATACACCATTTATCAAACATTACATATGTTTAAAGTTGTTTAGTAGTACAATTAATTTTGGTAAATTAGGAACAGTTGTGCTGTGTANGTTATTCATGACACATCGTGCTACTTCATGGAATCCAAATGTTTCCTGGTTTACAAAACCTAGACGTTGGTAGGGCTTCGATCCTTATGTGACAGACTTCCCAGTTATCCGCACTTTTTTCTTTGTTTAAACTGAAAGGAATTCTGGATATTTACAACCTCGATGTTTTCAATGCGAGAGTCAAGGGGTAAATGTGATCGGCCTGATCATAACGACACAGATGATAAACGTATATCCATCTTGATTTAAATATTAAAAATGCTTAAAGTAGCGTCTCAAGGTAATACAAAACTTTAATGAAGTACATAAAAACATAACATTGAGTGATTAGATATGGCGCTATATCGTTTATTCAGTTCCGAAGAATAATTCATCAATAATTCATTTGTTTTCTGAATGGTTAAGTGCGTCTACTAAAATACTAATCCATTTAGTCAAAATATGAAAGCTCTCCGATATAAAAAAGGGATTTTTATGTATACACAAAAGATATATTAAACAAAATTGGTCAATGAAACGTGGACAAAATATGAAACAGCATTCGATGGTAATGTTTTTTCATGTATATAAAACAAACTGCTTAATATGAATATGCAACACAATTATTATATTACTTATTTATAACAAGAGTTTGTTCGCGATTTTTCTGCATAATATCGTCATTTTGGTCAGGTACTCGTAATGTAGATCACCAGCGATCAAACTCATTCGACATTAAACAAAGTGCAGTCAAATGTTACAATAATATCATATACAAGCAAATAATGTTACAATGTAATCATATACAAATAAACTCGCCAATTTAATTTAGTCAGCTAGTTAGCATTTCAAAAGCTATCTAGCGTTTGTAGTGATAACGAGCTCTTGAAATTTGAGTTTGTAATCTTATAATCGTTCTTTAGGCAGCCTAGTATAAGTTACTGATAAATATGTATTAGAAATCACAACGCAGGCAAAAAAGCATAATTCGTAAGTTTTTGTATAAAAAGTTTACCCAAAATATTGTATACACCATTTCATCATCAGCTCATAAACGTCCCCACCGAGGGCACGAGCCTACCCGTATAGGTGTTAGGCCTTAGTCGTCCACGCGGGCCCATGCGGATTGGACGACTCACACACAACTTCGAATCTCTCGCAGGCGTGCATGAAGGTTTCCTCACGATGTTTTCCTTCACCGTAAGAGCGTCGGAAACTACAATTATTTTCGAAAATTCGAAAATACATTGATACACCATTTATTAAAAAAATAATATATGTTTTAAAGTGTTTAGTGTACAATTATTTTGCTCAAATTGGACCAGGTTGGTGCGTGTGTTTGTGAGACATTAATAACTCGATTTTTTTATATTATTGCAAATGCAAATATTCGTATTTTTTGTATAAAAAGTTTACCACAAAAGTGTATACACCATTTATTAAAAAAATAATACTGTTTTAAAGTTGTTTAGTAGTACAATTAATTTTGGTAAAATTAGACCACTTGTTTGGTAAGGTTTGAGGACATAATACCAATTTTACATATTATTGCAAATGCAAATATTCGTAAGTTTTTGTATAAAAAAGTTTACCACAAAATGTTGTATACACCATTTATCAACAATTAATACATATTTTAAAGTTGTTTAGTAGTACAATTAATTTTTTAAAATAGAGAACAGTTGTCTGTGTAAGTGTTGTGGACATTAATAACTCGAGATGTACATATTATGCAAATGCATATATGTAATTTCTCATATCATCATCGTGATCAGCAAATATGTAATTTATCATCATCATGATAGCAAATATGTAAATTATAATAAATTTTAATTATGACAAGTGATGAGTATTATTATAGTCACTGAAAGCCTTAACAGCAATATCCAATGCAACATAAACTACATAGGTACCTAATACTTTTGTACGTCATATAGATCCGTATCAAACATATCGGTAATTTCGCCGAGCAAGTCACGCTCGCGTTTGTATGCATGACCGGCTGAATCCAGAGGACCGGACATTTCAAAGATATGACTACGTTTGTGGAAGTAAAAGGAAAACGGGTATAAACAACAGCTAATATGAGATAAGGTCCTCATTCGCTACCCCCATATGACCGACGAAGTTGGAGCCCAATAGATAAGAGCGTAAAACATACGTGGCTTCTTTATACTTAAGCAGCAAAACGAGAACGGTTTTTGTTTACGTATCGCCACGTGATGATTTTACCTACCATTTTAACATGCCAGCATGAAAGGGATTGAAGAATAAAAAATACAAAGGCACTGCATACAAAATTATAATATAGCATCCGTTAGAACTATGGGTTAGCACTTCAAAACAAGTCAAACCTCCTTGACCTACTAGTCCGAGAAATTGTAACATTTGGTAATTTTAAATGGTTTAGGTTGGCATGGTTTAAGTGCGAAAACTAATCCCAGTAACATAAAACATGGTTTAGGTTTATTTACTTATTTAAAAGTATACCTTTAGATGTATTATTAGAGCTATTATGGTGAAGGAAAAACATTTTGAGAAAACCTTCGCACGCCTACGAAGACAATTTTCATGAGCACTTAAGTGCAATTATCATCAAAAATCTGCAAGTTATAACAGTCCTTATAAATAACTTTTCTTTAAGTTATTATCCCTCTAAGTTCATTATATAACCAGTCATTTCAGTTCTGCAACTCTGGAGTAGGTACCCAATACAAAATACAACCACCCTAAGCAAATATCTTGAAAATGCAAATCAACTTACTTCAAACTCATCGCAAAGTCGCTTTCATGAAACTAAAACACGCTTTAAATGATTAAATTTATTTGTGTTACAATTATTTATGGTGCAATTTATTCAAAACAAGTCACGCATTAGACAAGGGCTTTGGAATTGTGTTACTTTCATTTCATTTTTGAAGCTTGAACACGTTATTTTTCTCTAGTAATCGAAGTTGAATGGCAATTTAAAACATATTTAGGTGGAAAAAGGCGTAACGGAGTTCACGTAGTCGGAATAACGAGAGGGTCCTCCCCCTCACCTTTGTAAAAATCAGAATATTCTAAGATCAAACGAAACATCTTGAAATTGGCAGCGAAGCTGCAGCTAAAGGTTCTCTGATTTAATTAATTTACAAATTGGTTCATTAACGAGCCAATGTGTCGTCGCAGGTGCTTCGGGTTTTAAATGGATAAGGAATATTGACATTAAGTACTTATTTTTGCATTTACTTTGAAAAGAAAATGACAATCCATAAATAATTAACTTAAAAGGCCATTCGGATTATTTTGTTACCTTATTAAATATTGTGACGCTGGGAGTAAGTAATACGCTCGTAGTTCGTTCGTTTTAGACTTCAATATTAGGAGTGCTTTAAAAATGATATTTAATGAATTGCTTATATATTAGAAATATAAGTAAAGTCTTACTCCAAACCAGATGGATAGGTGGAAGTCAGTGGACGGAGTTGATTGTTGATTGCTAGTGATAAAACTGCATGTAAAGCTCTAGGGAAGTTTCTATTCAGCAGTACAAAGTAGTTTATATTTAGTGAGATGATGCTGCAATGATGATGACGACGGCGATAAATGTAACAGTACTCTGTGGATACCGTAAATTAATATTTATGTGTCCTAGCCGTATTTCTAGAATGAACAACAATATAGAATTACTGATGTAGGGAGATACCTACTATAGGAATAGAATAAGTTTCCTACTGGTGGCAGAGCAATTAAGTTTTTGCGTGTTATAAACAAGGACATAGAATATTATTTAATATAATTAAATACCTCCATCGAATGTAGTTCTTAAATTATATATTAATTTCGATTGTCAATCGAAATCAATTTTATTATAACGGTTTATTTGTTGAATGAAGTGGAGCAATTTGTGGTAAATTTTGCCATCCATTTTCCGCTTTTTTACTTAACAAGTGCGACCCGAAGCAATCAGAGATATTTGATCTTTGAGGTCAATTCAAGATATACGTCTGAGTTACTTTAAAATGTAAGAAAATAATAAAAGAAGCCCTCATTCTCCTATGAATATTTATTAAGAATACTCCAAATTCCATCAATAGAAAATAACAATAACACTCGCCCAAACTTCGTATTTCGCCACAAACGAAGCCAAACACCGGATCTTACATTATTTCCATTTTATTCTTAGCTACGGCACTGTAATCTTCTTACGCGTCCTTTTCTTTGTTTTGAAGTATTCCTAGGGTTCGGTTCGATAGAGGCTTTTTGTAAGGGCCAAGGGTTGATAATCTATATCAGTTTGTGTGCGGACGAAGAGGATCGTTAAGATATAAAGGATGGTGGTACATGCCTATATATAAGAGGGTTCCTTGTGTAACGCTAAGGGAGAAAAACGCTATCGATTTCATACCATGACATGCAGTTTTTAACGTTAATACCAGCATATGTTTGAAATTATAGCCCAACGCTTGTTACTCGCGTGTACTGAGCTAGAGTATTTTAGTAAAATGTGGCCTCTAAGGACATAAAGTAATTTAAAAGAGATTTCTAGTTAAACGACCGCTTTAATGTAACTACTTAAATAAATGATTCAGAAAAAGCTGATTTTACAGTTTTATCACTGTTATGAAATATTACAGTTTCAGCAATGATATCAAAGAGACTAAGTTTAAATTATAAATCTAAACAATTTTGTGTATAATAAATCAAATGTGGTAGAGAAGGTCGTTTATACTCATTAAGAATTATTTGTGACGAGTTTAAAGGGGTTGTTATTTTTGAAATATAAAATTTTCTAACTGAGTATTATTTTGCCTTAACTAAGATTATATTCGTCGGTGGCTCAGTGGTGTGGACTGTCGCCTTCCTACCGGGAGGGCTTAGGTTCAAATCGCGACACGTACCATGTATTTTTCGAATTTCGGAAATATATACGTTATCCGACGCTCTTACGGTGAAGAAAACATCGTGAGAAACCTTCATGCACGCCGTGACGAAGAGATTCGAAGGTTGTGTGTGAAGTCGTCCAATCCGCACTGGGCCCGCGTGGACGACTAGGCCTAATCACTCTATACGGGTAGGCTCGTGCCCCTCGGTGGGGACGTTTAATGAGGCATGATGATAGAGATGAAGATTATATTTATGCTTAGTAAAAAAAATTCCTTACTTTTGATAAATTAAATAGTTGAGTTTTATTCTTTAAGAAATAAAAAGGATTCCTTATTAATTAAAACGTGTTCTCGTCATTTCTAGAGTCTTATAAGCTTATTTCCCTCGCCATAAAAGTTTTACTTTTGTGAATATCTGTGTTCCGGGCTGAAAAGCGCTTTTTTTTCAAAGCATCAAACTCATATTTTTAGTTTAGTATTTTTAATCGTTTTTATTATATTTTTGTATATTTTTAACGACGTTCATAGTGCTTTTTGTAAGCCTAATTTGAATAAATATTTTGACTTTGACTTTGAAAGATGAGACTACAGTGAAAATTAGTAGGCACTGTGGTTTAACCAAAGGAACTGTCCTGTGGTTAGTTTTACCACGTGTGTATTATTGATATAGTTACCTCTTACTATCAGGTGAGCTGTTTGGTTGAATATTACTTATTTATACCTTAAGCTTGTGATTCGATATACCACGTTCATAACTCAAAATCAATGTGAAATTGTAACAACAAAACTTAACAAAAATAACATGCAAAGAAAATAAATAAAAATTGCATAATATGGTTCAAATATATAAGCGTTGAACGTCTATTAAAGACGTCCAGGTCACGAAGCCTTACCTGCCCATTTCAATTTCGTCAATGATAAACAAGAAGAGGGACGATTAAAGCTCTTGAATAATTACTTTGAGAATGAACAGTATATTTGGAATGAACGATGCCGCAATGATGGCCCATTTTGTGATTTCCCTCCAGAGAAGGCATCAAGTTTCAAGTAAATCTGCGATATCTCTTGTAATGTCTCCCCAGGCGTGCCAACCGAACTCGCTGACCGTAAAATTGTAAAAACTACCATAAATCTTCCTTTCTTCCTTAGCCTGTGAGGAGCGCACAGAGATGGCTAGAATAAAAGGGCAATTTGTTACTAAAACACTAAAGAATGTAAATATTGCGGTGAATTCATATATGATTGGTTATATAACGAGCAGAAAAAAAATAAAATGTTTTAGAAAAGTGAGGTTTTAAAGTTTTACGATTTATTTAATTCATGGTTCATTAAAAAAGAGTTGGTTAGTGAACTGGTTCCTAACATGCCATCTACAAATAAAAACATAAAACAAAAAATACAAATACATGACGCATGTCAGGCACGGGTAACAAAAAATTTTAATACTAATTAACCTGTTACGAAATACAATTGAAATCTTGCAACTCACTATAAGTCAAAGCGTCAAAAAGTGTAATTAAGTTAGCGTGAGGAAAACACAGCGAAATTAGTCGGAGACTCGCCAGGTAGCGCAGGGTGTTATGGCTGCATCGCTATACCGATGAGCTTAAGCTAATTATCATATTCAATATAATCTGTATATAAAATGAATTTTTTTATGTTATAAGTAAATACAGGACGGTCTGGACGCTCACCTGATGGTAAGTGATACGCCAGACCGTAACAGAGCGGCATTAAAGGAGACCAACAGCTGACAGGCAGTTATTATCCTCCATCAATGCCGCACTGCGCTCGTCACCCGAGACAATAAATGTTAGGTCTCTTATACCCGGTAATTTCGCTAGCTACAGTGCCCTCATCCCGAAACACAAAAGTGCATAACACTCCTGTTTCACGGGATGATATCTGCACTGCGGTGTACCTACCTAACGACTCAGTAACCTACCTAGACGACTCAGAAGAGTATTTAGATTCAAATTCACTATTCCAATGTTTCTACATGCATTTTCCTGATATGGTTTGTCTAAGAAAAAGAATTTATTGAAAGTTCACTGTTCGAATTAGGAACTTATTTACTGATAGTGAAGTGTTCTGCTATCAACTTCACGCTTGGCAAGCGGATTGCTAATAATAGTATTACTTATTAGTTTGGTGTACTGTGAAAGCACTACTACCCATTCCTTGTTGAGTTTTTTATTATATAATCCGCCTGAGGGTACCAATGAAAAAATTAGGGGACAGTTGTATTTTAATTCCTCATCACATGGCATAAAGTTGTTATAAGTAAAAGTATCCGGTTCATTTCATAGCTCTTTTTTCAAGCTCAAAACGCGGTTGCCCTTTAACTGTTCATAATAATTGTACAAATATCAATTCGTAAGCTGTACTTTATAAAGAAGTAAATAACTGTCGACTGTGAATTTCAATATTGGGAATTTGATTTATTTGTTATAAGTAACTACCGCCGTTGGCCTCAGATGGGTTTTATAGTTTCACCGGGAAATTACAGATAATTTTCTGGAGTGTAGTTTTTTGTTCCCGCTAGTTTATTTCGAACGAATCCAGCATAAGTACCCGATGGCGAGTCGTGACGCTATAACGTGGCGGCTTCCAAGACTTGCGATTTTTCTTGTACTAAACTAGCTCAATAAATGCCCCGGCAACCTTTCTCCTTTGAATTTTCTTAATTAAGTTTGGTGAATATTAGGCTTCGGTGCTGTTCTTATTTTTCTTTTTAATTGAGTCTCTGAATTAAATTATAATATAGCAAAGGCTACTGATTTACGAGTATAAAATGGAGCATTTTAAAGGTGTTCTGAATTCCCTTGTACGGGCAGTCTTTTGAAGACCAAGCCAAGTGTCTTTGAACCGCCTCTTACAGCACCTACGGGAAGAGTAGTTGTGGCAACATTTGTACATATGAACTAGGTATGCATTAAATTAATCATCATCATTACAGCCTTATATGTCCACTGATGAATTAACACCTCCCTAATGATTTTTACGTGGACCAATCCCTAGCAGTTGCCATCTATCTGCTACACGCCACCTCAATCAGGGTATATTATGTATTTCTAAGTAGTATATAGCAGAATATGGTTTGAATCAATATTAGACAATATGTTAATTTATAATACATAATAGCCATTAAACAGATAGCCCACGTGTATGGGGCTGTTTGCTTCATTTCAGGTCCGTCAATAATTCTACAAATGGCAGACCACAGCGTAATTGCTTATTTGTGATATAAAGATGTTAAGCCACAATATTCTGTTATATCAATGTTTATGTCCCCTTCAAACATCATTATTAAAGTGAATGATATTGAAGAATTATTGAACCCCCCCAGATGACCTTTAGCACGTTCTCCCTCAGGCAGATTATTAGGGAAATTCCATAATAACATCGTCGGCAAACTTAGCAAGAGCACAAAATCTATAAGCCTACACGAGTACCGCCAATGAAATAGGCGAACAAAGCCAAACCGGCCCTTACGAGTCTGTCGCAATTGAAACTTACTCAATCACTTTGAATATTAGTCGCGGAAACTTTTAAATGAAAGCGGGCTCAACCGAAAAATGCCTCAAACCTCAAACACGCAAAGCTGGGGAACTACGAGACTGGAATAATGTCTGGGACAGAAAAAGTTTTACGCTTTGAACCGTGGCGGGGTAAGTGTTTTGCATTTCGGCCCACGCAGCCTGCATGCCAATGCGTAAAGGATTGATGTTTGCACAAACTTTCCGAAAAATAACCGACGATTACTTCGCGAAGTAACTTACTCGTGAAAGTGGCAGATAGGTAGTTAATATGGCTTGTCGACTTTTATGGGTTGGCATGGCATGAATGAATCCATCTTTCGAAATTTCATATGTTGTAGAGCATTTTGCCTCACTTCCTAAAAATCTACCAGCCTGTGATGAATAAAAGCCATTAAGTTATTGCTAAAGATATTTTGGGAATGTTTTTAGAAAAAAATATTTTTAAATTTATTTATTAAATTTTAAGTGCTCAGGGTGTTTTATATTTTGGTTATCTTCTTTTATCCATTAAGTATTTTTCTGATTTGTTGAGGAATTTATTAAAGTACAATTTTATTCTTTTAAAATTTATATGATCTGCAATATATTTCCTGAAGGTTTTTAATTATTAAAAGATAATAATAGATAGAAACAAGCGTTTTGGTTCATAACGAAGGCAAAACGTAATAATACTTTGATTATTTACCCAAATCCAAACCTTAAGTTTATACTTTCATCGAATCTGTAAAATGAAAATGGGCTATTATTAAAGCTGGAAGAAGTAAAAGTTTAAGCCACGTTCCTTTATAGCGAGATTGGAGGCTTAAGATATCTTTGAAAAAACTTTCAGCTCCGACCGATAAAATGTTTCGTGCGCGTGTAATCCTCAAATTCTGCTTGATTTGTCTCTGTCGAGATAACGTTGTACGTATTACGGTGTTAGGGGGATGCACTTACGATGTTGAATTATTTAAGGTAGCAACCAGAGTGTGCGTGTGAATGTTGAGTTGTTTATTGCCGTTATAACCATGCGTCCATTAATAAGCATTACTCGTCCTTAGAAAAAAAGTATACAAGGTTCATCTTATTTTTCGTAGAATTGTTGAAAGAAACATATTATTAAACCCTTGTCGAAATTTGAACTTAGCACAAATGCTTTAGAGTATTATTGACAGTATTTTCAGTATAAACAGTTGAGCGAACTTTACTTGATTATATACTTTAATAATTATATGAATAGTCCTTTCGAAATATTCTTATGTTAAAACATAAACTGTAGAATATAAAACTGCAAACTATAAAAAACCTCTATTCAAAAGAGCACGTGAAACAGCTGAACTACAGCGCGAAAGTAGAAAGTATTTCTGTTGTTTAAGTTCCCACTCTAATAAACCAGTTTTTTGTTTTTCCTGGTCTTTATTCGCGGAGCAGATGAAAAATGTTCTCACCGTTCACAGTACATAATAGCTGAGACAAAACAATGACCAGAAATTGTGTTTTCACAGAGCCTGGTCTCGTACCGTGGACATCTTAAAATTCTCATCAGACAAGACAGTCTTTTAAATTACGTCATAAAATATTACAGGGACTTTGTGTTTGGGGAAAGCCTGTGAAATAATTAAGGAAGTGTACCTAATAAGGCGTTTCCATTTGCATAACAAATTTGTGATGGTCCCTCCGTAAAAATATTGCTAGTAAATCCTTTGACAAATCAAGCGTTTTCTCTGAGATTTGTAGGGATTATTTTTTACAGTGTAAAAAGGAAAAAGTAGTCGTTCATAAGTTTTTGTCGGTGTTTATATAAAATAAAATGAGGGAGTCCGTATAGAAGGTCTTTTGATATGTGGGATGTCCTTGCTTGACCGTTCGTATCGACTTTCAATGAGTTTATGCACGGGATAGTCTCTTACATGCCTACTAGGGATGTTGCGGATGCTGATTTTTTTACATCCACAGATGCGAATGCGGATGCGGAGTTTTGAAGGCTGACATCCACGGATGCGAATGTTTAAGATATTATTTAAATAAAATCAATTAATGAAGAATGAAAACAATGATAACTTAATTATTTACATTTTTATTGTAATCAAATCAACATAAGTACTTATTTTTATACTAAACACCTACTGTTAATCTATAACTACTACTACTTATCGCTCCCATTGGTCATTGCCACGTGCGACCGGCTCGCGGCAATCGCCGGGCTCGCCCAATTTTTTTTGTTGTATCTATTTGCATGATATTCACATCCGCATGAACATCCCCACTGATTCATGCGGATGCGGATGCAAATACAGATGTCCAAATCTATGCGGAAGTTCCGCATTAGCGGATGCGTATGCGAATATTCGCAACAACCCTAATGCCTACTACGGAATGCGAAATGCAATACCTTCTCAAATTACTGGATAAAATGCTACCTAAAATTACGGTTGAATCTTTTTGGGGTTCCCTGATATACAGTCTAGTTAGCACATGGGATATGTGTGATGTTGTTTACGGTACATAGCACACTAACGCAGAACACAAGTGAACCAGCATCTAAATATCTACTTACCTATTAAGACTGTAGCTATAAGGCATACTAATTGAAAAATGCCCATTAATGATTTTTCATTGTATATTTACTTTCATCGTGCTTAAATTGAATTACGTATTTTGACTATAACTTTTTTTATTAGGCCCAATAAATTGCGTTACAAGAAAATAATTATCTACATAAAAAGTGATAAAATATTAGACTCATGATACAAAACATAGTCCTATAATGTAACTCGTGTACCCTGCGTGTAAGGGTTTTGTCGGTGAAATTGACAAATGCCTGGGGCGGTTAAGGTGTGTTGATATCACTTGACATAAGTGTCGCTATGCCTTGAGAAGAAAAGTGAGAATTGTCCAACAAGTATAACAGGCAAAGTATAATTTCAGTTTTACTTATAGGTACATACAATGCTTAAAACAAGAAAACATATTTTACAGAGAAACACAGCCGAGGATAATGCAATTTAACAAATAAATGCAATTGGAGTGTCTGTTTGTAATCTTGAAATAACAATTTTTATAATAAATGTTATATATACTTATAAGTACGGTACATAAACAAAAAAAATTTTGTTTGGTCTGTTTTTTTTTTCACGGACTGTTATAGGCAGATAGTTGATGTGCAAAGAAAAAACTTAGGCTACTTTTATTTTAGAAAAAACTTTTTATATTAGGATAGTAAACCAATGCTGAACCGCGCTGTGCGCAGATCATGTCGAGCGGGCTACGCGCACTTTAACGTGACCTCACGAAGCGATTTAAAGTTATGTTTTACTGCGGGAGAATATTTTATACCGCGGGCACAACAAGTTATACATGTTTTTGTAAGGAACATTCAACAAAATAATTGTAGTCATTTATCAGCTAGGTATATGTAATATTACATACATATTCAAGTCCTAATGAAATGCATATGTTGGTTCATGACACGCTACAAATAGAGAAAAACTACCCGAGACTAATTCTACGCATCCGTAGACTCACACGTATATCAGAAGCACTCACAGCGCCCTCTCGTGACGAGTGCGGGACACAAAAACAAAGAGGTGTCACGTTAAAACTCAAGTGAAATGTATTATTCAGTTCTTGCTTGAACAAAGAAAATCCGGCTTTGCTGTCTAGGTTGTATATGGAACGATAACGTCATACTAGATCTATTTAAAAAAGCAATGGAATGAATACATCTTTTTGTTTCACCCTTTTACTGATATATTTTAAGTTTTAACTTGATCATTTTGGCTCCACTTGTTCTGACTTATATTTTTCTTATTTATGTATTTGATGATAAAACTATAAAAACTCGATTCGCGATGTTTTCGTGTAAACATACTTATAATTTAGGAAATTCGAAAACAAATTTGTACGTGGCGGGATTTGAACCTGCACCCTCCAGATCGGGAGGCAACAGTCCTCACCATTGAGCCGTCCACGCTCTATTTGTAAATTGTAATAATTATAAGCACCTAAAAATCCCACGGACCAATCTCTAGCAGTCAATGTTCATCGAATATTAAACGCGTTTAAGTTTATTATTTCACACCAGACTGACCACACCCAAATTTTATTTCGTTCTTGTTTGGACGTTTCTTGGATTTCGAATTCCACCAGCCGATGCACACGAGACAAGTTGAAAACCTAACATCGGAAAATAAAGAAGTAACGGCACTTTTGGTGGGAACTTCCAACAAGTACCAACTCTGACATTAGTCGGTGAATTATCGCGACCTCCCCTGTGTCATTTGTGAACTTCCAGTTGAACTTAGGGGTAAATTCTTTGTGAGTTAACTCGGGCTTCGGGCAATGGTGACTTAAAAAGAATTCCCTTGAAGAGCTTTGAGCGCATAATAATTTCTTATAATGAGCACCTTAATCACGACTGTAACTATAAATACTCCACGTTTAAAGAATTATAATTGTAGAAGTCGAGATTTTCTTTCTTTTATTTATTTTAAAGTTCAGCAATTAAGCCCATTGGTAACAATTGTGGCTATGTTGAGTTTGGTGGTGCGTAGTTGATGACATGTGGGGAAAAAAACAACGGCCAGTACTTTTGAAAAGTAAAGTTTGTCTGTGGTGGTCAGTAATATGGGTGAGTGTATATTTATTTCTTCGTTTCTCTTATGATACGCTGCTTAAAATTTTAGCAATGCAAGTCCATTATTCTAGTTCAGTAACTTACATAACGGTGTGAAAGAATCAATCAAATTAATTAAATTACTACATTTACACACATGGCTATGAGGACATTGGAATCCACCACGCTGGTTAAGAGTGGATTGTTAGGGTCTTCAAGACACATAGTCTCCGAAACATGCTTCTAAAACACTGGAATTGAGATTTTTTTTTGGCACCCATCCGTAGCAGAAGGATGTCAACTGCAAGGGCTCGAACCGCGTGGAAACGATGATAATGATCCGTTGACTGACTTATGCGATATTTGCTTGACCTATATCAAATGAACGCGCTAGCCGCCATCATAATCTCAATCGTTATTATTAATTAGACAACTTGATTAATTTAAAAAACTTAATATAATCTTTTTTCAGATAACGGGTTTCAATATTTAATTACAGTATTGAGTTTCTGATCAAAGTTAAGAAAAATAGACTTAAGTAGTCAACTAACTACTAGTAGTAAGTTGTAATAGAATGAACACATTAGATAAAAGAGATGATACGTAAGTAACATACAATGAACGTGCGTAATGAATAGATGGCTAAATCAGTGGAACAATGAAGACGGCTTCTTTGATTAAGTTCCACCAATTTCACGTACATATTAGCTAAGTTTTAATTGAGTTTTTGTAACACCCATCGTGACTTTTGCTTGTGGTTCGCCTGATTCAACATTATTAGTCCAAGATGGTGAATGATTTGCAGGTCTTAGTACATATAACAATACTATGAAATTGGTTTTGTATTAATAAAAATGGACACAGAGGAAACAAAGTATCGGTTAAATAATATTTTTATGCACTTGTCACCACGAATTACAATATTTAAAACATAAATTAATTTTATGTACATATTTTAGATAAACTATTTGATGCATTAGTGAGGACCTATGTAAGTTTGGACAAAACGTCGCGTGCAGCATAATATACAACATTTCCACCTTATAATTTACTGCTTGACGAACTTTCGTATCCTGAGAGAATTCAGACTGTTATCTGATACGCTCGTTTCATCTGAATATGTGTAAATACCAAATTTAAATTACTACTTAAAAATCAATTAGAACAGACTGATGAGACATCTAATTTTATTGATCATTAAATCACTTGAACATGACTCGAAACTTAATGATCCAAGCGGAAATTATCAAAATCCAACAATTATACGAAGCTCAAAGAATAATTAATTTAATGAGATGAATAAATTTTTCGCTCCAAAATCAAGTCCTTACAAATTTAAAATGGAAAAAAATTCAATTAGGGGACCTTAAGCAAAGCGGAAGGAGTCCAATTAAAACTATGTCTTCGTCGGAGACTGCGCGAGGTGAAATGAACAGACAGGGAAGCACTGAAAAGCACTTTAGGATCGTTTAAATTAAGGTTTCAAAGGTTTAAAAAAATTGGGCTTTTAAAAGAGCAGATCTTTCTAGCAAAGCAATAGAAATAGACAAAAAAGTATAATCAAAATAGAACACTGAAAACGGGCTTGGCTTTGAAATTTATAAACGTTTATTAATCTTTAGAATTTTACTTACTTAAATAATAACTTTTATTGTAATCACCATCATCAGCTCATTAAACGTCCCCACCGAGGGGCACGAGCCTACCCCGTATAAGGGTGATTAGTCCTTAGTCGTCCACGAGGGCCCAGTGCGGGTTGGACGACTTCACACTTTTATTTGAATCTCTTCGCAGGCGTGCGCAGGTTTCCTCACGATGTTTTCCTTCACCGTAAGAGCGTTGAATAACGTAAATATAATTTCGAATATTTGGAAACACGTTGGTAGGTGGCGGGATTTCAGCCCTCTCGGTAGGAAGGCAACAGTCCGCACCATTGAGTCACCGACGGTTGTATTGTAATGTTACAAGTTAAAAAAAATACCGATACAAATTTTACTTGCCCTTCGGAATGGTAAAAATTAAATAGTATTTTTTTCTACTTTAATCAGAAGTATCCTAAACCAAACAAAGGGACTACTGATACGAGGCTGGATAATCAACTATTATAAATTACACTTTGGGTTTAACACACAAAAGCTTCTCCGCTATAACAAAAAAGATAAGGATCGAATTGCATGGCAGAGATAACAGCACTTGTCCACTGTTCTGCACAAAAGGAGCTAAGGACTTCCTGGGAAGAGATATCTTCCACTTCACTGTTCACTTTCCAATGCATGAATCTTCCTACTGCAAAAGTATAAAATCAATGGGAAAAATGTAGGTAAAATTATTGAAAAGCAACTCTTTTTTATCCTCTATAGGTAGACATTTGACCGCCATCTCAACTGATGGTAAGTGATGATGCGGCCGAGGATGGATCATGTCTGCCTAGAAAGCCTATTCACTCTTGCCTTGAAGAAGGCCAGGTTGTAATAATCGGGGAACACATAATGAGGCAAACAGTTCCATTCCTTAGCGGTGCGCATTAAGAACGCCATGTGTCTACATTAGCGGGCTGTGTGATTGTGTGGAATGTCTACCACATAAGGATGGAACGCTAAAATAATAAATACAAAAATCTCTAAAGAACTCCCAATTATATTTATATCGTACACATGATCGTTAATGCCTAATCGATTACTGTAACGCAAAGCGATTTCGAATTCCATCGACCACATCCCCGTCGGGTTTCATTCAACATCTCACTGACAACTTGAGTGACGCTAATCATATCGAGAGCGCCGCCCGTCCCACCGTAATAGAATCACCTTGTTTCAACCAACTGGTTTTTTTCGCATGGCTTGTTCGAACGGGCATGTACTGAAATAGTGTGTAAATAAATCTCTTTTAGTGGCGCGGCGTCGGTGTTTCTACCCCATAAACACGGCTAGCGGTCAACAAACAATGTGCTTCGTGTCGTAGAAGTGCCGTTTATCGCCGGTACAAAAAGTGCCCGCGCTGCTTACTTAGGCGCGTGCAAATAAGCGAGCTAGTGTTAATTTGGCGGCTGCAAATGCAATTAAAGTACCTGGGGCACGCGAGCGCGCCGAAAGTACAATAGATTTATTAGCCTGTGCGTTGTTGAGAGAGATTCTGGTTGAACGAACCTTTGTATCAAGGGGTTAACAAATAATATTAATTAAAAGGTAACTTGCACGTATTTAATAGATTTTCTTGCATTCGCACAGACGTATACTGTAAGTATAAGTTGTAGTTGTGAGCCTTTAATGTTAAATTGAATGTGTCTGTTAGATTTTATATTCTTATTTTACTATACTTCTCTCTCTTCAACCTATCGCAGTCCACTGCTGGACATAGGTCTCCCCCATTTTGCGCCAGACATCCCGGTCCTCCGCTTTTCTCATCCAGCTTCCACTAGCGACCTTTCGCAAGTCGTCGGTCCATCGGGCCGGAGGGCGTCCTACGCTACGCTTGCCAAGACACGGTCTTCACTTCAGAACTCGTCTGTTCCAACGGCCATCGGTTCTGCGACATACGTGACCAACCCACTGCCATTTCAACTTGCTGATCCGGCAGGCTATGTCGGTAACTTTAGTTCTTTTACGGATTAAATCATTTCTGATCTTATCCCAAAGAGATACTCCAAGCATAGCTCGCTCCATTGCGCGTTGAGTGACTTTAAACTTGTGAACCAATCCCGCAGTTAGTGTCTATGTCTCAGCTGCGTATGTTACATGTGCACGGGTAAGACGAAAGTCTTTGAGCATACTATAAAATTGTAAAAATAATATATAAAATGTATATATTCAGTAATTCGATATTATTAAAAATCAAAGACAATATTTTATAGATTTCTAGATTTTTTTCACAATAAGGCTATTTAGTTTTTTGAGGCAGTGTTACAAATAAGGCAAACATGAAAATATAAAATCGTACTAAAAAGTGTACATTAAAATTTAAATGACAAATAGCGGTCCCCTAACATCCTGGGCCGTTTCATACAGACAATAACTATGTAAAGAAGCTTATGCCTCAGTAGGAAAATATGGCCCTCGACTGGGCGGAATTAATTTAACGTGAAAATGTGGGTAATACAACAAAAACGACATAAAAGCATCTCTTATCTGAGTGAAGTGAAAAGGCGAATATAAATAAATCCAATAATCCTGAGCAGCCTGGGACTTTGATGTCTGCTTTTGCTGCGAACGCAATTCAGCATTTGAGTGTTTCTATTTAATGGCCGTAATAACTGAGTTCGGGTGTAGAACAGTTTGTTTTGGAATGGTGAAATAACTAACATCTGTTATAAGACTAAACAAACGTGTTTTATTACAATAGAAACAAATTATGAGGATAATAACACGGGACGTGCTTCAGGAGTAAGTAAGCGTAATTATGGGGAATTAAAAGAATGAAAAAAAATGAAACATAGTCCTTAAAAATTGCAATAGTCATATTAAACCTGTTTAGCGAAATAGTCCACAGTTGGATTTACCCATGTATTAGAAATATTATTCACAATTTACGAGCAAGTGGCCTATCTACTCATTTGCTAACGTTTTTATAAAATATTTTATTGTAATTTGGGGTTCATTTTCAATAAATGAACTAGCCTTCAATGTCTAAAGCATCAAAAAACGGGTCCTTCCAACATAGCATGGAGAGAATGGTCCGAAATCAGCGGACCCAATGCGGCCTTGTCGGTCTAGACTACTATCGTAAGGTAATACCCGGGACCAATGGTTTACTCTTTCTATTAAACCAAGATAATACTTCGGTCACCCATCCAATGGCAGCCGTTTCAGAAGGTGGTCAAGCATCTTCATCAAATATTTGTAATACTCACTAGCCACTTAGTTTCAGCGTCCCACCGAGCTTCAGTACCATCCGCGAAGACACCGTTACGGCATTCATCATCAGCAGGCCGCACTGAGGGGCACAAGCCGAATAGGGTAGATACGGCATTTCGGCTAGGAAATCAATGGAAAGCCGGAACGCCAGTCAGAGATACGCGGACGCGGCAACGATCAGGATCCATCCAGCGCCGCATTCGAGGCTCACGTGCTCCCTTCTCCTAATCAGATACTCTGATACAGATGGTCTACTAGGTGGTAGCTTGATACTGAGTAATCTAAGTAGTTAGTATCGCAGTGCCAGCTATCGTCCTGTGGAACAGAAATGTTCTGCACTTCTATGTTTCGGGATGAGGGCACTGTAGCAAGTAAAATTACCGGGTATAAGCGACTTAAATCTGTTGTCTTGGGTGACGGACGCAGAGTAGTGTTGACGGAGAATAATGACTACTTACTGTTATGAATTTTTTTGCAACACTGCTTCTGTCATGGTCAGGTATATCACTTACTACCAGATGGGTAAATTAAAGTTCCGTTTACTTGAAGGAGCAACGAATGCAGTGCCGAACTTTCAAATGGGTGAAGTAAAAAGAATTAAAGAAGCCGGTTTCTGTGAGGCTGATTCTGCGTCGACCTTTATTAACCAATTTAAAAAAAGGAAAACACACACTTTGCTAATATTTTCGATCATAATAAAAATTCACATTTCCCTTATAGAAGCCAACGCCTGTGAGATATTTAATCAAGATTCATAGTACCGATGTAGACGAGTAATCTCAATATTAACTCTAGATTCTCGTTAATTCCGAATTTATATTGCAATAACACCGTAGACGTGACTTAACCGTGATTAAATCCACGATCTGGGTACTAGTGAAAGTACTTGGACGATAAAAATCTGGTGTAAAACTTGGTATAAAGAAGTGAGGATAATTGAAAATCCCGATCTCTCATTAAAATCTCCCGGCTTCGTCCGTTTTAGGATTAAACACGGGCATATCGCAGTCACGCTGGGACTCCCTAACCGCTTTTTGTGACTGCCTCCCCCCACTTTTTATGAGTCAAGTCTGTAGATAGAACTTGTTTGTCTGCGAAAGTAAATGTTTGCATCATTAATTAGCCCTCAGTGACTTTACGGGCACTCGGGTCTTGTATTAAAGTGCGCATAAGAATTAATAGCATTTATAAAATTAGGTCAGCGATTTAAGGCGAAATAAAATAGAACATAATTTTTGAAGGGTTCCACGGTGAAATTTCAAAGACTTTACGGTAGATCCTTTTGGCTATGCACATTTTGGTTCCCGAAAAAGAGAACTGCAGCTAATAACTGTGCTTACGAGACTTAACATTTTAGTAAAAAGTTATTACAACATTGTCTTGAATGCTGCATCTTTCACAGGCAAGTGTATCACTTACCATCAGGTGAGTAAACTGGTAGCTCACTTCATAAAATTTAAACTTGACCAACGTGGGAAGTTCGTGTCGAATTCGATGCTCGTCACGCATTTCACTTACGTTATCACACTGAGTTATGTTACATGAGTATCGAAAATAAAATTACTAAAACTACCAAATGATATTTCAACTAGGACACAATGACAAATGTGGTATTGAATAGTAGCTCAGTTTTCTGTTCAAAGGCTAATTTAAATATGGGAACGCGAGAATGAAATTTTCGCAAAGTAATTAAGTTAATATAATTAGTACGACATAAATGAGGCTGCATATAAAATGCACTTTGTTCATAGCACGCAACACACGCTAGTATTAAACCACTTTAATGCGGTAATAGCGTGATCTGAAGAATGTTAGCTAAAACCAATCAATCTATCATAATTGTATTGCTTATTGTTTAGAAGTGAACTAGTTTTTAGCAAAATATAAGTAGTCATACGGTTGTGTGACCACGGTCAATGATGTATAAAAGTGTTCCGAATGCAGTGACAGCACACATTCATATATTTCGATTTTCGACAACGAAAAGAGTACAAACTGTACTCTTTTCGGCAGTTCGTTTTTGAGGTACGGATGGCGTATCTTTATATATACAGAATACCACCACGGTGGTAACTGTCAACTGTCACTTACCATTATCCATAAAGAAGAATCTACAAGGTTGTTAGCAATAGATGCGAAAATCTAAATCGAAATGGCATCGTTGTAGCTCGTACGGTTAAGGACTTTTTGCCTGCAAGCGTATTCCCCGATCACTATGCATTGGGCATCTTCAAGGCAAGAATGAGCAGGCTGTTTCTAGATAGGCATAAATGAATAATTGTCCGCTGACATTCACAGTATACCATTTAGTACCAAGTTAAGCGTGAATCTTGTATTACAACTGATAAAAATAATACCTACCTATTTTTTTTTGTAAATACATATTATACATAAAAAAACACCCAGACCAATACAAACTGTCATGTTCTTGCACATAAAAGTTTGCACTGCCCGGGGATCAAACAACCCTTAGTGTAGTAACCAACGTCTCAACTATTACACGAAATGAGTTGTCAATAGACATGATCTATCTTCGGCCACACCATGAATTTACATCAGCTTTTTTCACTACCCACCTTCTAGCCTAAAGCATCAAAAAAGCATAATAATATCAAGAAAGAACATACAAGGAAGAATTTGGTAATCACGCAGTCGATCTTAAATACTTTAAAATTAATTCGAGTTGAATGACAGTTTTCTGACGAAAAATGACAAACTGTATCGTCATGCTGAATTTTTGAAATAGCCTACAACTTTTTGCATATCCTTTCATTAAAAGAATTGCAGATTTGTAAAAACTATCATGGCTAGCATTTAATTTAAAATATGAATCCCAGATTAATATTACTAACAACGCAGTTAAAAAGTACTCATTAAATTTTGGGCTCGATGGTGCTGTGTGATTTTTTGGATGATTAAACATATTGATTTATGAACAATGAAAGGTATGGTTGCATGCGTTTAAAACTGTATGCTGGTATGGATATTATTATTCTAGCTATAGTATAATATAACGTAAGTTGTATCGTAACTAATAAAAAAGAAATTATAATTCACCTCGTTTTTAATTAAGTTTATTGCTTTCTTACCAAAACACTAAAGGCAAACCTTTCAGTACTATTACTCCAACTTTCAATTCGCTGTTCAACAGTATTATAATTTTCAAATCATAGAACGTCTAAGACCCTTCAAATATTAGCTTGGCTCTCACAGACTAATCGTTTGTACTTCAAGTCGAAGCGATTGTTCAAAATAAACTGAACTTCGATAATAACATTGAAACATGGACTGTGCCCGGCTACGGAGTAATAATAGAAGTAATATAAAGCGAAAATGTTTCCTGCATTTACACGGGCTGCGTCGTTCGCACACTGTTACAATATTTGCGTGAAATATGACCCAGAGCTGTGTTACGAATGAGTTAGATATTTACGAGGATTACTGAATTGATGGCACTTTTAGAGCTGTACGGTATTGGTGTTTTAATTCTGTATGGCCCTTAAAAATTCGAAATTTTAAAACATTACACGTTTTTCCAGTCAATGGAATCATCTGCTTTCGTTTTTGCGCTTTAAGTGGGCTTGTGTTACGAGTAAATAGATTCCTCCTAGACAGGCGTGATCCAACTAAGATAATATTGGTGCTTTCCATTGCAATAGAGGTCAATTAGCTATCTATTCAGTTAAACACTCGGGAAGCTTCGGTCTAAGCCCGCGGCGTTGGTCCACTGTATGTTGAAGAGTTGTAAGAGTGTCAACTACGTAGGCACTGTAACGTAACTTTTAACATATATTTTTCCACCATAATTATTAAGCTTTTAGTAATACCTATGTTTCGAGCTGAGGCGTCAGCAGGTGATACTTTAACTTAACATTAGGTCACAAGTTATTAGTATTTTCGTTTATAATTATCAACAGTTGTGTAAAAGGAATAGGTTAGCTAATTTGGTGATATAGTATCATGTTACAGCAATAGCATTGACAGTATCGAAACTATTCAGAATGCACTGAGATAGTATCGAAATTCAATTTCGAATACACTTCTAAAAGAAACGATAATCTAAAAGTAAGTATTGTTGTTGAATATTGCAACGATTATTATTATCCACAGTATCAAAACCTACTAGATATTTGCTTATAACTGTTGTGTACAAAATTTGCCTGAAAATAGCGCTCACTTCGATACATACTATCAATTGTGGTTACAACCCTAGTATTGCACTATATTTATTTGATGGACCTGGAAATTATTTATTTTAACTATCCTCATTATAACAAGTAAAAACATATGGCTTAAAAATTTACAGTAATTACAATTTAAAAGAAAAATAAAGAGCAATTTAGCACGATTGCTTGCTATGTGTTTCATGTTTTAAATTATCATCAGTTGATGAACGTCCGCACCGAGCACGAGCCTACTCGTAAAGGATGATTAGGTCTTAGTCGCCCACACGAGTCCAGTGCGAATTGGCCGACTTCACGCACAACCTTCGAATCTCTTCGCAGGCGTGCGCAAGTTTCCTCACGATGTTTTCTTTCACCGTAAAAACGTCAGATAAACGTTCATATAATTTTGATAATTTGTAATTACATTGGTACGTGGAAGGATTTGAACGTGCGCCCTACAGATCGAAAGGCAAAAGTCCACATCAATGAGCCACCAACCCTCTTTTTGGCGCTCGTTTAAGTATACACTCAAACATACTATTAATACTTACTAGCGATAATGCTGAAGATATTATAAATGATTTCAAATAAATGTTTCATATAAATGATTTCTCAAATATCGATAACTGCCGAGGTCGTTGCGAAAATTAGCAACACTATAAGTAATAACTGGACTAAAGACCATTTTTTGTGAATAGGGGAAAATCAGGCATTTTCAAGGGTATCCATCTTTAGTTCTAAGCTTTCTCAGACAATATTTAAAAAAAATATGTGTATTTGATCTCCAGGACTTTACTCTGGCCGGCTTACGGAAAGTAACAGTATAGCGATGAAAAATTAGGCGAAGTAAAATAAAGCCAACACGATTATATAGAGTGAAATTTCGCCAACATAAGGCTAAAGTGTGTGCGCTTAGAAGTAAAAAAAAATAGACGATGCGATATGTACCCGTAATCTATCGTTTGTAAAGTAGGTAAAAGTAAATAGAACTGCTAACTTGTGTTTTAAACATTCCATTTTCGGATACTATTGTTCAACAATTTCAAAAGTGCCTCACCCTTTAGCTACTGCTTAACCAAAAGCAAAACTTTTATGGTAGGAGACTATTATACGTGAGATCCCACGCAGAGAAGCATCAGGTAAGTTTACAGAGTTTCTAAGAATAAGTTTATTAATAATTCTGACGCAACCCACACATCGGATAAAGTTTGATTGTGACATTTTAAAATTATAACGATGAGTTTCGTAGCAAGGATTTATGAACTGGGATTATATATCTTGTTTATAAATCAACAACTGTTCAAAAAACGTGGATCTTTACGAAAATAAGCATCTAGAAGATCTTGACGTAAAACGCCAAATACGGAAGACTCGACCGAAGCCCTCCTACAACTATACAACTAATTCTGCTGGTCAGTTATTCTACGCACCATGCAACCGAATTTTTAAGTCGAAGTTCGGTTTTGCTAGTCACATTAGAGCCTATCACAATAACGACCCGGAATAGACATTTAGGAGTCGCCGTAGCCGAACACGCTTGGATGGATATATATTATAAATCTCTTTATAAAATTTTATGATAAGAACATGGCGGATTTATTTTAGGTTTATGGGTTTCGAAGTAAATTTTGCAGTCATCTTACATCGTAAAGTGCAATTTGCAAAATTAATATGTTGTCGTCACTGATGGTCAAAGGTCCTATGGTTGCAGCCTGGCCCACTGCTTACCGGGCCTTCCAAAGCACCGAAACATCTTTCATATCAGAAAATCTAATGATTCAGCCTACATTGTCTTAACTGAATTGGGAAAAAATCGCACCGATCTAGACTCAACATTCAGACCATTACACCACGGGGAAATACCACCACCATAACAGAAAAGGCTCACAAGCCATATAATTTTGATAATCTTATCAATACCGCGATAAATCCAATGCTAATTAATCGTTGCTTCAGGCACCATTGTACCCGAGGTATTATTTTGCCAAAGCGCACTCACTACTATTATTTATGTTCAAGGTTTGTCCAATGACCAAGGTAGACCATTTTTATGGCAGTTCCTAAGATAAAATATGAATGGAATCTTAAACGTTAGTGAGATGAACGTTCCCTCAACATTGGATTTAACGAAGGAATACATTCTAAAAGTGCATGATTCTATTACGAGCAAAGGAACGTGTGGTTTCCACCTCATCGCAATGTCAATAAAAAAAATACATTATGAAAGTGCTATGTCAACACACAACGTCTTCCACACCCTTTTAAAATGTCCCCCAACAGCCGCTGTCAGCAAAACGACGTCGTTTAAGTGGGAGCCTCAATAGGGTTGTTATAAAGTTTAAAAAATATATGAAATGCTAAGAGGGATAGTGGGTGTCACCCTAATACCTCCAAGTACTGTAGGCAACAAAGGCGTGAAAAATGATCGCGAGTGAGAAGACGTGAATAGGATAAAGGTATGCCTTATCTGTGAGCATTCCCATTCAACTGAGTTTTTTTGGATTCAAACGTAGTTGCGTAAACATAATGTTGGGAGATTTGGATCGGCTGACGTCGGGGGTGGTGCTGACTATGAGAAATGCGACGGCATTTCCAAATCTTTTTGCAAATGATGCATTCAACGTAGTAATCACATTGATATCGTATTTGTAGTTATTTTTGCATAGAAATTCATAAAACTAAGGGCAAATAACACCTTAATACAAAAATTTTCTTAAGGAATTATTTAATTAAATTTGGTATGCTAACAGATTACAATCCTTAAGTTTATAAGCCAATTTAATAACTCCAGTAGGAGATGTACAAAATAATCAACATTACAGGAATACATACATGTACATAAATAAAATCTATATTCTATGAAATATTCATAAATAAACTATTAAAAAGTCATAAATAAATTGCTACTTCAAAATGAGATATACTAGTATGCCGTTTCTCTGGTGATTTCTCAATGCGCTAGAGTCTTAGCTCCAAGCTCAAGCTTCTAGACACTTTGGTTGTCAAAACTTTGCTTTAAGTTTATAAAAGTTTTTTCTTATTATCACAACGAACTTATTTTTCAACATAAATTACTTGTAGTAAAACACTTAACTTCCAAATGGAGGTTTATCTTCATCTAATAATATTTTTTTCATAGGTCCAAAAGACTAAATATGTTATTGTTGTTGCATATACTTTAATCTTAATACTCGCCTTACCCTATAGCAGATGTTCTCCTATTATTGTCAGTATAATATTGTTTGCTAAAATGCCTCAGGTAACAAGAAACGTTGGAGAATTTGAAGCAACATAAACGGTCCCCGTCCTAATACACATTATAGTCACGTACGACTTCCTACTGAGGTTGAATTGTTAAATAAATGCATGCCAATTTTTACGGGCGTGGAGCGCGTGCAATTTTCAGCTATTTCGTGTTGTTGGAATTCTCAAATACCGTGTTGCATAAGTTGGGAAAAAATTTAAGTTTCGAGTAAGTATCTAATTATAATCGTCTTTTTGCTGGTAATATTTTCGTAAAGTTTAAAAATACGAATATAAATAGCATAAATAATAGTTGATTATTGTCTAAAGAAGAAACCATACAAATAAAGCAATTACTATAAATATTTTTATAATACCAAAATTTGGTACACTCATTTAGGAAATCACCACATGGACTCGAATGATACATATTCTCCAAGGCAAAATTCCACACATTCCCGAATTTGTTCATTTTTAAGATACACTGGATTATTTGCGTTCGCAATTGCAATCGATATGAGCAAGGCGATATTCACGGAAGCAATAACAAGACAACGGTTGCCCTTTTAGTTTTTTGAAAATGGAATGGCAACCGAGCATTACAAGAAGGAGTTGAAGTTCAGTGAACTACGAATTGTCGCGTGTTCAGTTAGCGTGTTGTTATATTAACGGTCATTACGAAATTTCCCAATAATAAGCCCGTTGAAACATTAGCTGGCGGCTACACGGAAGCAGAATTAATAATGGCCCAACTTTGCGGTTAATTCAGTTCGCCATCTGCCCAGAATGTTGGAAAAATAACGGCGCGCCCGCGTGCCCTAGTACGCAAATACGCCGCCTTTTGAACGCGAAGCTAAACGGATTTGCTAAATCAGAGGGTGACTGCGGATCATTTTGAAGTGAGCTCGTAAGACGTTAAATGGTTTATTTTAAAACTTATTTGACGAGTTTTTCTTAATTTTTATAACTTTATTATATATGTGTTAGAGCGCAGTATATCTCTACTCATGGTTGGAAGGGACGTAAGATAACCTCACTAGCTCACTTTTTAAAAGCCTTAAAGGCTTTTTACTATTGTTGTATCATGTTATAAAAATAATACAAGCGTAAATTGTCTGTTTTGAAAATCAATACTAGTTTTTTTAATTCATACCTTTTACATTTACTCCTTTTTTATAGAAAAGCTTTCCATATAAGCTCGAGCTCGCATGAAAAATATAATTTAAAACTTTTGAACTTTCCCAGTAAGGAGTGCTTTTTCAAAGCGCTTAAGATCAATTGATAAGTTTCCTCCTTGGGGCTAAATTTAATATAAGATATTTTGACTTTAATATCATCTGACGGTGAAATTCACTTCCATTCTTTGTGACAACGACCGAATACGAATGATATTATTTAAATGAGAAAAATCTTTTCGAAGAAAGTAATAATATTAATTTTATCAACCACTTCGTTATCACGGGTTACATAAGCTTGGTAGGTTACATTACAAGTTTACAACTATCTGATAGATACTAATCAGTTTTAGGATCAATAATCATACTTTTATGTCCAAATACCTTTGAACCCAAGTTGTAAATAACAGAGTAGTCACTAACTTGTGATCTACAAAAGGCTACGTCTCTATATGCAGGACATATTCCTACTACAAAGTTATGATAGATCTTACTGCAATTAGGAAATATGTGAGATTCTGACGCTCACGCTTACGATTCTATACCCTATTCTAAAGGGTTTCGAGGGCGAATAAGTGTGTGCACCTAGGTGCATTTATTTATGGTTTTTATATGCATACCATCAATAGCCACAATAGCTAAATTATATCGGGAAACAACTATTACATTTTCCTTACTAGCCTGTTTGGGCATGAGACTTCCTCTCCCGACGCAAACAGATTCATCAATATGTCTATTAAACCGGTGGCTGCCCCACAAGGGACTCATTCTTTCATTTATTGAAACCTAAAAACCTCGCGGATAATGTAAATGTATTAGTCTTGAGAATTCTGGCTATACGGGGACATTATTATTTATATAAATTACGTTTTACTGTCGACATTTTGTGCTCTTAATTGGCCATTATTAATGAATTGGAATACCGATTGCTAACTAGGTCTTGAGTTTTTGTTTATTATCGAGATTGATTTTTCTGAATGTTCAAAGACGAATTAACACATGAACAGTATACATAATCAGATCATGTGAGCATTATTTCACCTGGTTGGTGAACATTTGAATAAAGTCGAATGGTGGGTGTTTCAAGCTCATATTATTTCCGTCACCAAAGAAGTTGTGAAATAGCTACGTGATGTGCTTTGGGCTGATGTGTAAGACAGGCAGTGAATTTATTGGATACTATGTCGACCGCGGGCGTAGACATTTTGGGGGAAATTCTTTGGGGCAATTTATTAGAATTATCACTGGTATGTAACAAGACGTCTTCTTTGCAGGACTGAGGCTTTCTTCATGAATATCCTTGTATAGTCTTGGCTCATAATACGCCGCACTGGTCTTTGTAACATAAGTAGGTGAATACCTCACACATCTTGGGACTCGAAAGTAAGAACTGGTCGATTATTTAGTTGCCACTATCCCATAAATATCAAAAGTTATGATTCCCTTGTATAAGAAAACATAAGTGCTAAAATAAACTGTGTGTGAACTGAGGTAAATAAAATGAATTTAATAATTAAATACGGTGTTGCGGTGCTCATTTTAGGCTATATCGTTCGATGTTTGAGCTAAGTTAGTTGCGGTTTTGTGTTTAAATATAGCATTTTTGTGGCTAAATAATGAAATCATATACTTTAAAATAGCGTCCCTACTACCAAAACACATAATTGTTAACTTTGATTTGTTAATAAAAAGCCAGGTGAACGTATAAAAAGATGCCACACATAAATACATATAGTATTACATTAATTTTTCTTTTATTTGGTACTTTGGAAAAAAGAAATACTATCAACTAATGTTATCAAACATATGAAATGACTTATTATGATGAAACCAATACCATTATTGAATATTGTGATATTTACAATAACATAAACAATAACAATCTGAAAAGCTCTAAACATAATTCTCGTGTGAACGGACAGACATCGTAAACAGATTACGTCAAAAAGAAACGTATCATGCGACGAATGGCAGTTGATAATACATTTTGCGCGGTGTGTATCTTATAACGATACTCAATTACTCACACGAATATCGCGTTATGGTCCCAAGAGAAATAAATCACAACGCCCAAGTATCGCATAAAGAGAATTGGTTCCGTGCAATTTCGGTAATGCATGAGCTGACGGCCAAATATAAGGATAGGTCTGAAGGTTTTGATTGAAGGTACATACTCGTATACATCACGGAGCAATGCGCACGAAATAAATTCGAGTACTACAGCAAATAGGTTTGGTGAAATGGTTGAAAGGTACCACTGGTTTTGGGATCGAACACCGGGTAGTGCAAACATTTCTGTTTGTATTGATCTGGGTGTTTTATATGTATATTATGTACATAATGTATTTACAAAAAGTAATACCAATAATTCAAGCTTCATGCTTAATTTAGGCTCAATGACGTAGTATGAATGTCAGTGGATATATATTTATTTAAAGGAGTTTTAAAACTGACCTACTTAAAAGTATTTTAATTTAAGACTAGACGGTCAATAGGTAAGTCTCCCGTGGTAGACTACCCCACATGGCTATGCTGTGTGGAAGGGTATATTCACTGCATTGGGAATTTACAGGCTAAAGGTTAAACATTTTTTGTTTATATAGGACAGTTTATAAGACATACACTTAATACATTGGCAATGTACATTTTTAAGAGATACAAACAAGTAGTGAAGCCTTAATTACAAAGTGCCACGACAGGCACAGCTGACATTTTTTATGTTGAATTGTACACCTGATGGCAAGTGATACGCCGGATCATGACGGAGCAGCATTGGAGAAGACCAACAACTGATAGACAGATATTATTCTTCATGATTGCCGCACTGCACCCGACACCAGAGGCAACAGATGTTAGGTATCTTAAACCCGGTAATTTTACAATTACATGGAAGCAGTTTTGCATATGTAACCCTGAACTTTCACAGAATTTAAATTTTTAGCAATTTACAAATAATAAATAAACTGCGTCACAGGGCGTTCCATATTGCGTTTACTAAAACTAGGTTTCTCCAATACATTAAGCTGTGACGCCCATCAGCCCATTTGAGACATGGCTGGCCTACATTCCGTTTAGCGAGCTGACTCTGCGATACCAGTGACCTAAGCTTTGAGCAAATCATTTGATAGAATGACCGGATTCGTTATGAATTCTATCTGCGATGGAAATTCGGAGTATTCGCGCTACATCGCTCTTTGAACACGCCTGCATCAGTTCTTTGATTTGCATCCAAGTTAGTTTTGGTTTAGTTAAATCTACGTATAAACAATTTGTTAATGTGTGTGACTATGTATTTATATTTTAAACGTTTTTTAAACGTCCATGACTATAACTTATTTTTTTTATTATGAAAGAAAAATCAACTGAGTATTGAGTGAGTATTTTAAGCGCATTATACTAATTGTTACCGATAACAGAATAATTCATCAATTATGTCGCGTTTTAGGACTCGTCAGCCTAATGCCAAAAAAACGGAACCCTTATAGATTCGTCATGTCTCTGTCTGGCCGTCAAACCCTTTTTTCTCCGAAACCATTATCACTACACTACTCAAACTTTATAAGTATATGGATACAGCTATTAGGTTTTGACAAGAAACTTAAATAATTATAAAAAAGCACATTGCAGTGACCTGGAAAATATACCCCTGTAATTTATATTTATATATAATAACCACGCAGGTGATCCTATACACGACCTTCAGATAAAAATTATATCAACACACTCCTTAGTCTATTAGGTGTTTTGTGGATTTTTATATACTAAGCGAATGTCTTACAACGCGTTGTTTATTAAACCATTCATATTGGACGTTATCTATTAACCGAGTTATCCTAAATGCGGTCCAACCCTATTCATGTCTTCATCTTAGTCGGTCACACCGTCTGGGGACTTGACCGGCCTACTTCCACATTAGCGTCCAAATTTATATTTGGGGATAGAAACAACATTGGTTGAGCAAAACAGAACTACGAGTACTTGTGAAGTAAACTTATCTAACAAGTGGTCCAAAAATGTTGTCAAGATATATAATATAAACTCTAAAAACATTTTTCTTCTTTGATGACAAAGTTTTTAAAAGAAACTTGTATATTTTTTTATGATTTAAAATAAATATAAATTGTCTAGATTAAGCAATGTTTTTCTATGGTAACTTCTCTCTGTTTCCTTAATCTGTCTCAGTGGGATATACAGGTCTTCTCATTTTGCGATAGATGGTTTTCCGCTTTCATCAAACAGTCACCATTTTTGCAAATCATCAGCACATTACACTGGAAGCACCACTACTTACACTACTCTTGTCAAAACGCAGCCTTTAAACATCTTTCGCTCTCATTTATTCGAGCCTTGGATAGGTTTGACCTGATTTTTAAGCCTAAATATGAATTGTTTGTTTAAGCCTAAGTATGATTATATTTAAATGTTACTTAATAAATATTTTGTGGAAATTTAAGTTTGATATTCTAACTGTATTTTACTTGATCATTGCTGGAATTTCTCATTCCCTAATATAAGGGCAACTTCAACTCTCCCTTATAAATTACATCCAAAATCCAAGGTATTCAAATTGAAACTCGCGTTTTAAATCGAATTTGGGAAATTAAATTTCCTCTAAGCAAATACGAAAGGGGGTTATGAGGCTATTCTACATCACTAATTTCACGGCTTCGCTTGTGCCACCGCCAATAAATTTACTTTGTAGGAAATGAGCTTGGCACTCCGGAAAGGGGAAAAAATGCTAATAAAATTGTACCTTGCCCGTTAATCTTAACCCGTATTCGCCCCACTCAGATTTACAGACGCGCGCTGGACAGCCGGCTAATATTTCCCAAAAGAAAACGTGTCGTCTCAATGAAGAATCAGCGTAACTCGTTTGATTTATGTTTATTAATATATGTCTATTTGTTTGACTGTACAAGATACATTTTATATTATGAACTTCAATACAGCAATGACTTATTTAGTCAGCAAAAAATACAAATATGTAATATAACCAACCCAGTAAATTTAATGAGAAAGTAATTTAAAAAAAATGTAAGTGATGTTGCGTGCTAACGTTTTTATTTATTTACATAGGTGTTTCGTACTTGTAATATTTTGTCCTATACTATGCCAAAAAAATGATAGTGACTGTTACACAGATCATTACACTAAATGAATTTGTTGTCATTATGTACATTTTGCATCAAACAGAGTATGTATGTTGCACAAGTTCAGTATCAACCAATTTGGTTGACACGACACAATGCCAACGTTTATACTCAACGGTTGAGCCACGAAGCCGGCTAGTCCCCTGTATTGCAGTCGACAACGGTATCTCTTGGTTAATTACCATCACTTGACACTTGCCTTCGTACACTACCTGTTAGCTAATTGACAGTGGAACGGCCAGACAACCGAAGCCAGAGGCCGGATTTACCGCAAATTTTCCGACGAGAAACCCGACTACGGTTTCGAGATTTGTAACAAATTACTGCAAAAATACGCCCGCGAATACATCACTGGAATGCAAGAATAGAATGTTTTGTTATAACAATATCGTTGAATATTGTTTTGTTTCAGTTCACTAAAAATGTGTAAATTTTGGATCATGAACATTATCATTATCGTTCCAACAAATTATCTTGACTGCAACGAGCGAAACACATCAATTTTAATTCACCGCAAACATTTGTATATAACAAAATAACGTTATCCGTGTTCGGTGTCCACGTGGTCGTATTGTGTCGAATATACATTGCCGCTCCGTTGTCGACTGAACAGAAATGTTTCACTGCTACCTGCGAATAATTCCCGCGCACGCAGTAATAGATTTCGAAAAAGCGGAAGAGAAGTCACCCATAAATCCAACGACCAGCGAACAGCCTTTTAAAAATATCGGAATATGCGAGTGTGTGAAAAAAGAACTAGCAAACGAGTGATGAGGTCCACCATTCTCTTGTTTCCATTTAATTAAATTGGAAATTCAGAGGCGCTCTAAACGAACTCGGGGTAACTGGGTTCGGAAAAAATGCGTGTCGGACCTTCTTACGATGGGAGGTTTGCATTCGTATCGATTTAAATAACTAATGAAATGTAAAATGAAACAGTCACTTACTTGCTTTCAGCACAAAAAAACTTTCAATATATTTTTTGAATTGGTGATTTGAACTTAGATTAAACGTATATACTACGTACGTAATATATCTATATACCAGAATTCGCCTATGAATCGTTAAATGATAGACATATATTTACATAGCCTCCTTTTTGATTTATTTAAAAATGATATGTATTGCCAGCTTTTTACGTTAATTAACGTGATTTTTATTTTAATTTAGGATTTTATTTTCTGGTTTGTAGTTTACGGTTAATATATTCTAAAATAATATACAGAATAATGTGGTTACTTTTTTATGAGGATAGAATAAATATTTAATAGGGACGTGTTATTATAACATCAAAATTTACTGAACCTGATGTAAGTAAATAAAATGAATCCCATTGGGAATTCGTGTATCGTGTTCGGCAACCGTTATATTATATTTATTAATAGCAATAAATATCTTAGTGTAACGCTAAAATGATATTCCCTAAATTACATTTGATCTTGATGGATTCGTAACGGTGGTATTAAAATTATCATTTTGAATAAGCTGAGGATATTATGTTATGTATAAATTTCATAGGTACTTCGAAAATTGATATTAAGTAATTTGTATTTCAATTGGATAGATGGAGCGTTGGTGGCTCAGTGGTATGGACTGTTACCTTCTTATGTGGAGAGCGCAGGTTCAAATCCCGCTACGTACTAATGTCTTTTCGAATTTTTGAAATTATATGTACGTTTGTCCGACACTCTTACGGTGAAAGAAACCCGTGAAGAATAAAGTGAGAAAAGCGTGAGAAAACCTGCGCACGTCTACAAATAAATTCAAAAGTTGTGCGTGAAGTCGGCCAATCCGCACTAGGCCCGCGTGGGCGACTAAGGCCCTTACAACCTTTACATGTAGGCTCGTGCCACTCGGTGGTGATGTATAATGAGCTGATGATGATGAAGTTAGATGTGCTAAGTATTTTGATAAGATAAATATGATTTCTCAATATTAAATAGAGTTCCTACTAAGGTTTAAGCTCCTAATGTTAAACTTTTCGTGAGTTGTTTCTGAGAGATCTTACGTATGTAATCTTATTATTTTTTAATGAGTTATCGTGATTTAATAAATAATAAATAAAATAAATATCCACTGACATTCACACAGCGCCATCTAGCCCAAGTTAAGCGTTAAGCCTGTATTATGGGTACTAAACAACGGATAACATACATACATATTTTTTTTTGTAAATACATACATATTATACATAGAAAACACCCAGACCATTACAAAGACATGTTCATGCACACAAATGTTTGTACTGCCGGGGATCGAACCCGGAACCTTGGTGTTGCGGCGACCTCAACCGCAACACCAAATGGGTCGCAACACCAATTGACTCGTAAACTTCTTTTATAACAATGCCTTAATGGGCCTAGGTTTGTAGTTAATTCTATCTTCGCCTATGTACATTTTTGATTCCGAAGAACATAGAAATGCGTGGAATCCTTTTGCGGTCAATGGTTTGAGGGTGATAGTTGTTTGATATCACTAGGTGGTCTTTATGCATATTAATGGTTGAGTTATTCAAGTTAGCTTCAAGGAAACTGGACTTTGCTTGTTAACTACAAGCACACGTGGACATAAAATCTTACGGTTTATGAAGATTGATGTATGCGCTATCAAGAACTTGTAGGCAATTTTTACTGGGCCGTAATCAGGTTCCTTGGTCCAGGGTTTTAATAAAGAACGTAATACTTTTAAGGTTGTTGTAGCAAAAACTCCCTGCATAAGATTCCTATGTCAAAAGCTCTTATTGCGGGGGTCTGATTTGAAAAAGCTTTATTATGTTCTTTTCAAATGTTAATAATATATTAAAGTTGCAAATCAAATTAAAAAATAAGTAACACATGCATTATTTTTTAAACTAGACTACATGTAATTTTAAACTTACAAAGACGACGGTGCATAATTTCAAATTCGTATTAAAAAGCTAAATATCTGGCCAGAAAGAAATGTTTTTTCATTATCTATCAGTTTACAAGCGAACCCTTGATTACATTTAAAGAATGCAACAAAGCTAGGGAATCAGGGTTGTTGGGATTCATTACGTATTTTCTTCTGTGCCGTCCACCTGTTTCTCCCTGTAATCATTGCGTTCCTATGGCAGTGTCTGCAGAATAAAGATAAAAGTCGACGTAATAAAACGAGAAGATTGCTATGATATTAAAATATCTCAAAAAAGCCCGAATACTCGTCG
>PQWD01010232.1:0-12481 GCA_019425675.1 Leucinodes orbonalis
ACCACATTTTTTCTTAGCTTATAATGTCCAGGACGGTCACCTGCTGGTAAGTGATACGCCTGATCATGACAGAGCAGCATTGAAGGAGACCAACAACTGATAGACAGTTATTATTCTCCGTCAATGCCGCACTGCGCCCGATACCGGAGGAAACAGATTTTAGGACTCTTATACTCGGTAATCCGAAACACAAAAGTGCATATATGGCACTGTACCTACCAAGACGACTCAGTATCGAGTCTACCACCTAGTAAGTAGTCCCATGGCTCACATGGGTTACAGGTATTAAACTAGCATATTAAAAAACATAAGTGCTTAAAAAACAAAGTTGCATAAATGTCCATTATATCCACCAAAATGTCAAATTTCCCTTTATGACATCAATTATAACTTTATAAGTATCAAGCAGTTTTTGATGATTTTCCAATTGCATAACAATAATTGTTTTTTATAGATCCCATATGGAATTCATTAGATATACGAATGATCCAATCATAGGCAATAAGGAAAGCGAAATAAATATAAGTCTTGGGTTCTATATCAATTTATGTTTATCAGTAAGTTATTATGAATAATCGAAAATAAGAAAGTTCGCATGCAACTGAGCAATTAAAGAAGGAAATCTTAAAGATCTATTAACTACTGCAATAGAAAAACTAATTAAGACATAAGTGAGAGCATTAATATGAATATTTGTCAATTAAAACGTGCAAGCGGTGTTTTATGTATTGATAAATGATCATATTACATTTGTAGAAAGGGCTCACATACTATTACGTAATAGAAAACGTATATCGTTGTCCAGTCTAAATCTAAATGACCTGACATATCTATAACAATCATCGTAGAGAGACAAATCATTTTGGATAATTCATTTCCTATTAAGAAAAGAACCGTGCACAGATTAAACTTTGTATGCTTACTTTTAAGATATATATTGCAGCTACTTCCCACTGAACATTAATTTGAATAATAGTTATGCATACTACGGAATAAACTTAAAATATCGATATTTTTATTGCTCCCAATCCTAAGCCCTTGAGCGCCCGCTTGAGGCAGTAACGAATAATCGATTCGATTTAAATCGATGTACGATTGTATCGATATTGCATAATTTTGTCAGAGGATAATCTTTGGGGGCATCTCGAGTTACTAGATCTTATCTGAGAATATTCCGATTTGTTACGGAATGAAGCTGTGAGAGTCAACAGTACCATTAATATTTATTTAGCGATATCTCGCACGGTTCTTACATCGAAAAGTAAGTTAAATGGGAACAACTATTACTTGATACTTCCAGTTTGTACTTTCTAGTCATTTATATTAATATCAATTATAACATTTTTGGTGCAGAGCATTAACAATGTAATAGGAACATTTTAGCACTAAAAATCTGTTGAATAAAAAAACTAGCAACTGCAAGTATCACGAAACACTGAATTCAGTAAATATATGAAATTGAATTCAATATGAGTCATAATATTATCTTAAAATTGATGTGATATTATTGTTTAAGAAATATTGATCTTGTCCCAAACCTAACTTTATAACAAGGTTTTGGGACAAGATGGTGCTCTAAGAATGCTCTAACATAAGTAATAATTTTTGACAACAACATTTTCTTACACCCTAATTTAAGTTTATATTAAGAAAACTACAATTAGTTTAACACCATCCTAAACCTGGCATCAGCCAATCACTTAATCGTACAGTTGAACTGATGAAAAGAATATCGAAGAGACCGTCCACAATGCGTGCTTTCCCCGACAAACAATGAAGTGATAACAAATTAAATGTGCAATCCCTAATCGCGAAAATCGCAATCAACAAATTGGACACAGAGACAGTTGCGAAAAGCTTAAACGCAAGTCTTATCTAACATTGGAGGTTGCAGTTCTGTGATGTTCACACACGCACCGCGCTCGCCGGTTCTCACGGAACGCGATAAGCGATCGCTAACGACACAATGCTGTGATAAACACGTTCGTTTAAAACCTTTAAACGTTTTATTTTGATCGTTTGAAATACGATCTGAGATAGTTACGTTATTTGCGAATTACAATTCGTGTTAAACTAGAAGAAAGTATGAAGTCATCAGGTGCGGTCTCTGAGAACTGTTATTGGCTTTTTATTTATGTATGGATGTGTGGTTTTGTAGAAACTGATCTGAGATAGTTGCGTTATTTGCAAATTGTAATTCGTGTAAACAACTACAAAATATTACAAAATAATCAGGTGCGTTCTCTGAAAACTGTCATTGGCATTTTTGCCGAAAGGTTTTGCTTTCGGCAAAAAAGGGTGAAATGAGACGTTTTATTCATTTAAGAATTTTGCGTTTTTAGAAAGATTTTTGGAGTGCTTCTTTTGATCCTCAATATAATCAACACTCGCAGATATAGGGCATAACGGAAGCCACGCTGACAAATTAATTTATACGAGTAACATCAATCTGGTTTCCTAAAATTGATTTATATAATGGAACACAGTTTACCAAATGTCTGCGTTTTGGCAGTCGTTATAAAGCTGATTACCCTTCTAATATATCTATTACTCAAACGCCAAATAACACAATTGATAGTTAAGACCACTCTGAGTCAACAATTTACACTGTTGAGTTCAATTTGGCTTCAGACGCAACGATATGAGCTAACAATGCGATTGCAATCTTCTCTATCAAGTTTGCGCTTTGTACTTCAGACGACGACATCTCTCGCCTATTGTATAAGTTGCCGTAACTTGTGACTGTGTGAAACTTTCGGATTCACTAATTTGGTCGGAATTATTTTGCAGTCAGCGACTCTATTGTATTGATATAGGAATGCCTTATTGGGATGACTTTTTCATAATTTTACTATGCATAACTTATGTTGTATGCCTTTGATCAGAATCTAGATATCAAGACGATACTTTTAAATATCATGTCATAATTCTTATTCTGTGTTCACAGATTACTTAAGTAATGCGTCTACCATAACAAAAACAAAAGACGAATACGTATGTATTCGTCTTTTGTTCTGAGATACTCTTTTCTTATTCTGTATTTTTTTATCTTCCTCGATAGCTTCTATTGAACTGATACATTTGAAGACGTAAAACTTCTAGAACATCCGAAAATACTTAATTCGAAATAATTGATTCCCCAAAGAATCTCTATTTTCAGTCGTATTTCTAAATATTAAGGTTGTAAACGTTATGTGAAAAGCGGATGATACAATTTTTTTTTAATAGCAATTACAGAAGTTCTTCATTTTAAATACAAATGTATTAAAATGAAGAACTTCTGTTATGTTGATATTTTCAATATTTTGTAGTTAAATAACTACAAAATATTGAAGGGCAATGCAATATAAACTTTCAGTTATTATTAAGATAATCCAAAACCGCTAATCAATTACCATAATGAAGCCAGCAGTCGATTAACTTTAATTAGTTGTGCACGCGTCCAAACTGGCCTCGGGCTTATTAACGTAAAATTATTCAATAATTTTGAAAAAATGGGACACGAAAATTGTGTCCTTGAAGCATCGGCGATTGTGCCATTACTTAAGGGTAATCAAGTAAAAAAATTGTGCAACTGTATTTGTATCACCAAATTCTACAGAATATTATTCATCGCACCAGAATCGCACGAATTTGATATAATGGCTGTCAAAAGAGGTACGATATCAAAGTCCCGGGTTTTTTCACCAAATTAAGATTGTGTGTGTTAACTACAGTTTTAAGAAAGTATTATTATTATTAGTGTTTTGGGAGCTATTCAGGCTTATAATCCTAAGATATAAGACTTTATCACTAGCTTCACTTTAAGATAGTAGCCGGTATCAATGATTTATTTGCCTTCCGAAGCACGAAAGTATTCGAAATAATATTTTCGGACACTCATCTGTTAACCTACGATTGCGACAGATAGATATCGAGCTCTCAGCTGGCTTATTTCAAACAAACACATACTTATAAAATACGAAGACATCGTCCAATATTTCAAAATGTTTTGCAGTATTGACAAAAATACTAAAACCTTGTTTCAAAACTATTTCCCTTCGCACAAATTTAACCGTCTGCAGAGGAAATGAAACCAGACTAAACAACAAAAGCATCGAACAATAGTGTCCGAGATTCTTTTCCATTGTTTGCCAAATTAATAAAACTATCTCATTCCGACGCTGTACTTCATAATTCTGTGGAGAATAGAAAATAGGCGTGGGTATATTAATCAACAAAAATAAAACTCTTTTGAATCATTTTCATATCACGATCTACAACCTAGTTACAATTAAGGTCAGTGTAACTGAAACCATTCACCGAGGGTGATTGATGTCCAAGAAAGGGGTTTTGACCTGAATCGTATCCTTGATTTTCAAGACACGATACTATCAAATGCGCTCGACACCCGAGACAACAGGTTAGGTTATTTCACTTGCTGCAGGGCCCTCATTCCGAAACACAAAAGTGCATAACACTCATGTTTCACGGACGATATCTGCACTTCTATGGTAAATAACTAGACGACTCAGTGTCGAGTCTACCACTAGTAAAATATATATATTCATCAATAATCGTTTAACAATAGTTACGCAATGAAAACAAACACCGCTACTGGCGCCTGAGCATCAGGAACATCTCACGTACCTACACTTACATAAATTCAATCCGAACACAAGAACAATGATGATAATAAATTGCCGTACGTCGCAGAATGCATGGCTCGATGATTTATAAAGGTTGCAGATTGACCCGCGACCGGGACTTTCTATTTGGTGCGATTCGCCTTTTACATGTGGTAGCGGTACGTGTAATGACTAAGAAATAGGTTGTGCTTAAAGGAAATGGCGCTCAGTGCTGGTGGATGATATGGCTCCAAATTTGTACACTTGAGGTCTAATTTCCGTTTGAACATTGTATCAAAAGCTGTGCGAGTTTGTGTGAATATATTCGACATTTACATGCACTAAAATATATTTTAAAATAAATTTTGTACCATATTTGTACAACTGTACATTTTGTTTTGTTTATATGGAACAAAATTTGGACAAAGACTGTACAGATTTTGTTGTGAGTATATGGAACAAAATTTGTACAAAGACTGTACAGATTTAGTTCCGTATATTTTAATATTAATAAGAAGTTTCTAATAACATTTGAAGTTGATGGTAATGACAGCACACCTAGTGGTAAGTGGCATGTGGCGAATAGCGCGCTAATATCTATGATCATAACCTACGTAAAACATGAACACCCAGAAAGGGCGTAATTAATAATACAATTTTATACCAACATACACTAAAGATACTTTTAGAAAGCACTAATAACTACAGCACATATCAATGATATCGCTTACAATGTAAAATGATCCTCAATGATCAGAAGACAAAATCCTGATTAGGAAAGCGAAGTTTGTCGCAATCGCGAATGGGTTTCAAATTCGCTCGACGCAATCAATTAGGTTTTTCACAGGGCTTTGAATCATAAGAAGTAGCGGTTAAGCTGGGCCACCCTAACGGCTAACTTCTAACGCCCATTAACAGGATAGTTATTGCGATAATTTTAAATATGTTAATACTTCCAAATTATCGCGATAAGTGGTGTATACACCTAAAATTAACTCCCATTGTCGCAATAACTAATTAATAGCATTTCCCCTTATGTGCATAATGTGGCCCAGCATTAATGTTTCAACGGTATACTCATGTATTATTTATCTAGAAATACAATTGCAATGAGAGCGTCGGTGGCTCAGTGTGGACTGTCGCCTTCCTCCGGGAGGACTGAGGTTCAAATCCCGACAACGTACCAATGTATTTTAGAATTTTCGAAAAATATATGTACGTTATCCGACGCTCTTACGGTGAAGGAAAACATCGTGAGGAAACCTTCATGCACGCCTTCGAAGAGATTCGAAGGTTGTATGTGAAGTCGTCCAATCCGCACTGGGCCCGCGTGGACGACTAAGGCCTAATCACCCTATACGGGTAGGCTCGTGCCCCTCGGTGGGGACGTTTAATGAGCTGATGATGATGACAATTGCAATGTATCACCAGCCAAGGCAGCCCAGAGATCGATAAAGTGATGGATGGCAATTGAACAGAATTGGCAGACCATGTACCAGGAAGCTCAATGTAGGACGATAAACCTTAGGTTAGAAGCAAGTAGCTTTTCAGTGCAGCTATTGAACAGCTGCAATGGCCATTATTGAGACCAGTGTTCTTTTTATTATTTTGCATAAGTGTAAATTAATTCAGATAACCCTTAAGATAAGTGGATATGTGATCTACTTTCCATCCGCCAGTAATACCGAAATCAGTTTATAGTGCAGATCAGTTGCGTGTACTCCATATAAGCAAATAAGCAGTGCATCCCTATGCGTCCAATCAACCCGGAAATCGCCAACGTGTTCAATGATTTCCACCTTTCGCCCATTCGCAGATTTGAAACCATAGGCGATCTGCTGTCATCAACAGCACTCAATTTGACAAAAAATAAATTATTTATTGTTTTCGCGATTACTACCACTCACTTTGCATACCCTACTCATAAACTCAGTGCGCGCTACTGGTGCAGACTAGTAGCTAACTTTAAGATGAGTCACAGACTAGCAGGTGGCAACAGTCTCGTTCGACGGAATACACCACAAAAACGTAATCTTAAGTTTCAAAGCAAGCATGATTACATCCAGATGATCCATAATCTCTGGTGTGCCCTGTAGTGACGGCAGAGTAGAATACGATTGTCACCACCCTACTCTTCCTAGGGAGTCGTAAAATGCGACAGAGGGAAATTTTCAACTAAGTGATTGGCAGCAGCAGCACTTAGGTACTGGCGTATCTTTTGTACGCACCAACTCGCCAAGCGTGGTGAGTATGGCATTTACCCCATGATAGTCACAAATATGGCCGATGGGGTGGAAAGATTCTCGAGTGGCGTCCACGCAACGGAAAACGAAGCGTAGGACGTACCCCAACCAGTCCATCTGGATCACCATCAAGCAGATGGATGACAACTGCTAGGATCGGTCCGCGAAGAAATCATTAGTGGTGCCTTCGTTCAACAGTGGACATATTAGGCTGTAATGATGATGATAATAATGATCCATAATCGCTAGCTCCTATGACTAATACCAGTTACAAGCGTAGGCCCAACGTTACCAATCGGTCGACGGCTGAATTACTTGCCTCGCTCAATTTAAACATGCATAGATAATTTTCACATGTAACCAATGCGTGTGATTTGCCACGAGGTCTAAAATGACTAATTCCGAGATCATCGTATTCGATATGGTACGTAACAAAATAGTTTTTAAAGAGTTTCTATTTTTGGCTAAACTATTTACGGGAAAGTAGAACAATACTGTTTAGAAATATACATTTATTGTATTTTTTGTTTGTAATTGTGAAAATTAGAAAACTTAAATGTTACTAACACTTTTGGATCATATGATTTCTGAATAAAGAATCATTTGTTTATTATTATTCTTACGCATACACATTTTAGGAAATATTTAAGAGCAATTTCTCAATAACTAAATAGTATTTTAGTTTTAGAATATATTGTATTCAATTTTGAATACTTATTTCTAGTATTATCATAGTATTTATTTAATGATGACACCTTAATAGCAATCACGACAACAAATATATAAGATACTTGATATAATAGTATAATACAGAGATACCAAACGTGTGCGATAACAAACCATAAATCACACAAATTCTCGATGATCTTGAATAAACAAAGTCATATACACTATAAATATATTCAGATGTTTATTTTCATTGTACAAGGGAAGTTATTACGGCCACCTGATCAGATGTTTAAGTAATTAGTCTTAATTTACAGCCAATTAAGCAGCTTCGAGAGACTTTTGAGATTACAAGCTATTTGTAATTTCCTTTTAACATTGACGACCCATGTCATGTTATTGCCGAGACGTCGTCGGCTACTGCAAAGGTTCCGGGTTCGATCCCCAGGCATTATAAACATTGATATGCATGAACATGTCTGTTTGTAATGGTCTGGGTATTTATATATTTAATAATATGGTATATTAAAAAAGGTAAGGTATGTTTATCAGTAGTTTAGTACCATAACTACAAGCTCCTCGCTTAATATGGGGCTAGATGGAGGTATGAGAATGTCAGTGGATATAAGTTTTTATTATATTTGTACATTTAGGTATTGATTTCTATTTACAATGACAATCGGACCTCTATGTACTTACTGGCAAAGATATTATTCAAATTTTACGCTACTTAATATAAAGTTATGTTAAGCCGCATACATTCCGGTTTTTTTAAACTTATACTGCTTCCACCTGCACATCACAAACACATGCTATCCATTGCAGCAAGTGCATCTGTTTGCGCGTGAATTACGATCCTCTGTGCTCCAGTCAAATGGGGCTCGTCCGTGGGGCACTAACAACAAACAGTGGCCGGGTAAACATTCGGCTGTGGCCTGACCAAGGGCGTTTTGGAAGTTCAGTTAATAGTCCTTCAAAGAGATTTAATATTGGTAGCTACCGTTGCCTGCAACCTATCATCATGTCAGTGGCGGTATAGTTACACTGATCGTAAGTTTCTTCGGACTATGTGTCCTGCCTATTTCGGCTTCTGTTTGGTTACACGTGTGACTATGTCGACGACTTTAGTTGGTATACGCAATTACGATCAAACATTTAATTACATAGTTTATATTACGATTTTTGTTTAAGGTGCATTTAATGCTACATATTTGTCCATGTACTGAAGACCATTTTAAATTAAAGAAACTGTACTAAACTACATTGTTACATAAATATTATGTTAATGTTCCTCACATACAATGTATTCTCCATCACTACAATGATAAAAAATGTTTTGACTTAAATCGACTTAAGTATTTACCATGCTTATGTTGAAATTGTTAAAGTCACAGCATCTTTAGGTACTGTACTTTCGTAAATACAAACCTGGAAGAGCAGATAGCCGGAGTCGTACATCCAGAAGTCGTCGGGCGCGTTGCCGGGCTTGGTGAGGTGTATCGCGAGGCAACGCTGCAGGATTAGCTGGCAGCGCTGCCCCCCCGTTCCGCGGCCGCTCATCACTTCACACGGGCGGTGGCATGTTCTGTAATACAATAAACGTGTAAATAGAGATAAATTGTTAGATATATAAGTTGTAAGGCACAGAAAGAAAGTTACGTTTATTTCTGTGGCAAAAGTAAGTATTTTTAAAACTTTAATCTTGAGACACTCAAAAGAACCAGTGTCATGGTGCGTATACATTATCACCATGGACTAGACCACCAAGGCAAGTCAAGGTCCCTTCCTTTAACGAATTACTTACTAAACAATACTTGACCTATAATAATTATGTTTCTATATTCTAAAAAATTATAGATTCGTTACAAATTGAAACAATCAAAAATAAAACGTCTCTATAGGTTAATTACACTTTAAATGCCAAGAAACTAGACACAATTGAAAATCTCATGAAGTGTTAACTTATTAAAATATTTTGTTGATCTGAATATAATGCTAAGTTTTTTCTTTAATTCATATAAGTTCATTCTATTAGTCGGTTCCACTTATATAGTTCACTCTGTACAATGACTTTTTTTGACAAATGTAATCCATTCCAAGACCACAGGTTAACTATCGTCGCTTGCTTTCCAACCACGGCCTAAAGTCCCTTCACGCGTTGATTTATATTCATTGCTTAAATTCTCAACTAGCTTTTTTATAGATCGAGTACGATTGTGGTTATTTTAACGTATACGTGATTATGCGTTCGGTTTATCGACCATAAAGCTAAGCGGCCAATATATCAGTACGATCGAATCATACTGGACTGCATTCTTGAACTATTTATAGAAATAAATTATTATAGCCGCGCAAGTTTATAATTTTCATAGCGTGAATAGGAACTGGCTATCGATAAGTCGAAGTTCAGGAAGCTTTATATGCTTAAAAGGTAATTTATTTATTTATTTATTGGACAACCAACAAGAACATACACTTAGTAAATTTAATTACAGTATTGGACACACATGAAACATGATTAAGTAATGCCTTAATTATAGGCTGCCACGGCTTTCACAGACAAAACTTGCGCTTAAAATATAAAAAACAAATATATAGCTATGACACAAAATACATAATTTAGGTAAAAACCAGAATCAAATTACAGTGTACCTTGATGCAAATAAGCAATTGATTTGAGAAAGCACTGTAATATAAATCATTACCGAAATACTCCTTTAAAAGTAGATAAAGTCCAAACTAAGACCGTATAAAATAAGACCATATACGTAATTACGTATATATATTCACAAAAAAATAAACATGTATGGTTATCAGTTGTTATAACCCGCAATGCAAGCTTCACGCTTACTTGGGACTAGATGCTTGTGTGAATGTCAATGCATATTATTTATTTTATTTATATGCATTAATAAGATTGTAAATAAATAATAAACAAGTATGTAACAAAAATAAATAAGTATCTTTGAAGTAGTCAGCTAAATCAAGAAGAGTATTCTTCGGTCGTAATTTAAGCGCGCAGTTGTTTATGTATTATCGCATAAAACAACCACGCGCTTTTTTACATTTCAGAATAAAAAATAAATGCACACAGCAATCTCTTTTAAGAATTGATTTGATCATATGCTTATTTTCTACTGTATTCAACTGTATCTATAGAAGATGATCCCATATTAAATTAACCTCCTTAAACTGAGATTAAAACGTAACGTCTCCTTTTAACACGATTGTTTCACAACCACAATATCGGCCTTCTACCTTTTGTACTTCATCAATTACATCGTAAATAGCAAAGCAACAAAACTATGGAAAGGTCCTATTAACAAAACAAGCCGGATAATTCCATAAAGTAGGATAACACGAATTACCAATGCATATTGTTTAACCCTTGACATGACAGTTCGAGAACAAGGTGATTGCCTATTGTTTATGCGACAAAGCATAAACAAACTATTTACTTTATTGAACAGAGTAATCTTTGCTGTATTTAGTTATTTGAGAGCTGATATATCACAAGCAGTGAGGACTGATACTGTGAGCTTGTATATGAGTATGCGTTTCAACTTTTTAACAGTTAATCTAAACTCTATCACCGACCTTAAAGCCTTGTTTCGTTATTTATATTAGTGTTTAGGTTGTGAGGTAAATGCGCCAATTGTAGGCATATTAACTTTAACAGTGATTAGTACAATGCAACCTAACACCGCGTACATAAGTTGTTGATTTAACTTGTCGGAAGAGCTCGGCTAACCTGCCGTAGATAAATAGAAATCATTAAGTCGTTAAAAGTTATTTATTGCACTATCAGTACCACTGTAACGGAATCGTGTTATGTTAAAGATTATTATACGGAAATAATCATAGTTAAGTTTCTCCTATACTAATATTTAGGAGAAGCGTGATACTGTAGGAAAATGAGCATTTTAAATCTACCTTAGATTTCTCAGGGCAGGTACAATGTGAGGAACACCATTTCTTTGATATTGCTGAAACCCACTTAACAAACCTAGTTTTTATGAAAAATTAAAGCTGGCATAATTATACAACATCATTGACTTATACGTAAAAACAAGTAATGCATTGTTTACATGTGACTTTAATATGTTAAGTATTACAGTATTTCGTATCCTGCCTTCATCTTATCGTAAAATTAGAGTACCTAAGTGTTTATTTACCCGAGATCCTATATAGATGGACAGGTCAGTATATTAGGTCGGAGCTAGTCTCCAAAAGTCTATTAGAAAATCTACCATAAGGTAACATTGGTTTTAAATTACCTACGACATAAGATCTACAGGCAAAAGAATAATCAACCTTTACCTGCCCGTTTACAGATACAATATAATATCAATTCTTCTTTAGATAATCCATCGGCAATTAATGGATAACTATTCAAAAAGAAACAGTCAATCTAACAATTCGCCATATGGCATGGCTACCCTTTCTACTAAGCCTAATAATACTTCAATTCAATGTTAAAAAACAAAAACAATTCACTTTATACTAACTATATTAACGACACAATATAAATTATGAACCGTGAAACCTGATTTCAGAACATCAAATCACATATTAAAAGATTAAATTTCAATTATTCGTTACAGAAATCGGATCACAGTTATACAATCGACCTGCTTCGTAGCGATGAGACGTAGAAACTGTTATTCATAAAATGGAGTACATACAAGTAAATGCAACAAGTACAAGGAATTAAAGGCTCTTATGCGATTTAAACCAAACCTGGCCATCTACTTTTATGATATTAATGGACAGGACGCGACGTTAGATACTCACCTTGTTATATACGCCTGACCATACCTGAATTTGGAGTTGAAAAACTAACCTTTTTAAAACTAGCTAATATGAGCTCCAGCCTAATAGAAGAAGCATGCAAAGTCGCTGATGTAGCTGCTGAAAGCGAAAGATTTATATCGAAAAAGATAGTTCAGATGGCAGAATTCGCAT
>PQWD01010234.1:0-12405 GCA_019425675.1 Leucinodes orbonalis
GTTTATCTAAGCCGATCTTAAATAAAATTGTGCTTCAAATAAAATCTCAAATAAAGCTGTACGCTTAAAGGCTAGACAGGCAAATAACTGAATACATATCCTTTATTGGGGAATGCAGTCAACAGTAGCTAGGTACTGTTCACGAGTTGAGCTTTCTGAGATATTGATGAAACGAGTGGATCATTTGGTTGGGTTGGCTGATCGGTGGGATTGGTCAAGGCTTTCAGCGCCTGCAACTAGATACATCTTATGCTAAACGGTTTCTGACCCTAAAATGACATTTTGTACAAACTATTTATTTATTTAATAATTTATTTCAAGTAAGAAGACTAATTTTTTGTTAGTAACAATATTAACTATGGATACCTATCTGAAAATAAAGTTTATTATTATTACAACAAAAAGTATTTTATCGATGAAGTGGTAATAATTTCTGCAAAACAATTTAGATATGAGGTACGATATTGTTGTGCACTACTTGAAAATTCATATCACAAACTCAGAAATCCTCTACAATTTAAAACCTATGATTTTTTTTATAAAACTTGTTTTGCTTAAACAGATTTTAAAATAAAGTTATCATTTTAATCACATAAGAAAGTACGTAATTATTTGTCATTTATGGTGTCTACACGTTTATATACCAAGCGTATGCCATAATATAATTATAATTACCAAAAGATAACTACATAATATAGGTATGCTGCCATTTTACGGTGAAAACGTTTGTAATGATCCCTTATATGTAGAAAAGCATAATAAAAACAATAATAATAATATACCTTTATACATTTTTAGACAATTTAGGCAAATGTTATTATTTAAACTCTTTCCCTTTAAGAATATCTTTTTATAACGTACTACTTAGATCACTAACAATAATTATTAATTATAGGCATATTTTTATCGAACATTCGGATTTTTGTTTAAGTTAAAATATCTGTTGGTTGAAGTGTTGAAATCCATCATGGAACTTCACAACAGATCGGTATGGTTATCGAATCTATATCTTTTGAATTATAAATATGTCTGAAATTTAGATAGTTGATAATCTCCGTTCGACAAATCAAACTACAAAACTATAGACTCCATAGAAAAATGTAAGTATGTCGTTATGATAGATCGAATAAGAGCAGACAGAGAAGTGGCTCAGATAATTATTGTCAGTAACTTCGCCATTAGAACGCGAAAGCTTTATTGTCAGTTTATAAGCGCAAGTGAGCAATATATTTTGAACTAGCCCATGCACATTATCATTAAAGTATACATTTTATTGACCTCCTTATTATACAAAAACTTTTAAACCAGTCTACCTTTGGTCAAATTTTCGTTATACATATCAAATTGCTTGTAAAACTCACATATCCCAAGGCAAACTTCTCAAGCAAAATTTAGCAAAAAATCGAACAGTAATTGGTATAGTTAAAACGCCTACACGCACCGTATAGAAAAAAACATTAGTTGAATTAACTTAAAGTTACCTCATAATTACAAGTACATGCAATGGTCGCTGATACTGCCACGCCTCGCTGACATGTGTTCTAAGTTTTTTTGGCAGTGTCGTCAGTTGCCATTGGCCTGTACTAACCGACTTGCGGCAGGTTCAATGGCACTACCAGGTGGACAGCGGACGTCAAAGATATATAAGTTAAAAGAAACGACTTGGAGGAGGTTAACAGAGCGTATGTGCAATCGAATTAATTATTTATCTAAGATATTTATGTTAATCTTATTTTACTAGTTCGGTTTTGATCCTTTTGGCTATCAAGCGTTATATTTTAAGTTGAAATTATAGGACAGACATTCATCTCTTTTTACAGGTAGGTACGTTTTTTGTTGTTTGTTGTCATTGACATAAATTTAACAAAAGCTCTAAATTGAAACACAGATAAATAAATATTTAAGTATTTGGTTCATTATTACGTTTTTACGTGACAAACTTTACTAATTGACATAACACTTAAAAGAAGATGCCCATATCATTGATTTATCTGGATTTTCATTAAACTTACATAGAATTCAATAGTAAACGGTTTTTAAAGAAGGCAGATTAATGCGGAGCGCAATTGCCTCGCTGCCCTTTCCTGTCTTTAAAATCCACGTTCAGTCTAATGATAGCTTTGAACGAAAATCTTCACGAATAGACATGTCATTTTCTCACTAAGTTACAGATAGTTAATTATTTACTGTCGAACGACAAAAACTAATGTCAAATCTGACATATTGGCAATATATAGCCGTCAAGGCTTCTACACCTTAACAATAAGTTTATCTCCGACTCATATCAAAAACCACGCGTTGGTAGAATTAGTAACAACATTAAGATATGTTTTGATGGGTAATAACTCGATTGGATCTTTAATTATAGCTCAGGAGTTTTAATCTCACTAGCTTAATGTTCGGTTAAAGGAGAACAGTTATGGTTTTGGTAGAACTGATATTATTACATAGTAATTCTTATTATCTTTACCTCGTATGTAAGGAATAGACTGAAACTTATAGCTGTAGGATGATTATCTACCAAAAATAATAAATGCTTTGTTAGTTTATATGACTTAGTCAAAGTGGCGGGTGGTAGATGGATGTCAACTGCTAGAGATCGACTCGCGTGGAAATCTTTAAGGGAACCTGCGTTCAGCAGTGGACATATTAGGCGGTGCTAATAAAGTTTTTATGAAACATACTTTATTAATTTCACTTTTAAAATTATTATAGCTAACTAAATGGGGGAGACCTATGTCAGCAGTGGACTGCGAAAGGTTGAATAGAGAATGGGGATAGCTAAACTAACTTTAGAGTAAAAACGAAAGTTCACCTTTTTATATAAATGTTCCTTACTCCTCAAATCATGCAACTCAACTTATTTTAAATTACAGTTACGTGGAAATCATTTCATTCAATAGTTTTAGTTTTATACAGTGGTAACATCACATTCGGCTGTTAATCGACATTCAAAGAAGTAAATTTTAAAATATCGCGCTTTTTTAACGCGTATTTAACTTACTTAATAATAAAAGACAAATTAACAACATGATCGGTGTTTAACAGCGCGAAAACCAATAAGATGAAAGATTCGAAATAGAATCTTACGTCAAGTCATACACATGGCTTGGTCACATCGATGTTGAGTGATTGCAGAATGCCCGTAGGGTTGTCAGTCTTATGTTCCACTGTTATTAATTGAAATACTCTAAAGCTTCCATTCTAACTCGATGAACTTAAGAAATCATAGATCGTATCCGTGGATACCTCAGTCTCATCGATTTCTCTACCCCATATCAGTCATGCTATAAGGTATTGCTGTATTCCATGTGAAATACTGATACAAGCAGTGCTATTAATTGTTACTGTAATCTCAGATCTTTAGCTTAGGAAATATCACCACGAGGTAGACTGTTTGCCTTATTTTATTAAAAAAAACAGCAACCTGCTTTTTGTTATTGATGTGTTGCCTGGCCCGGGCTCAAGAATGCTACACAGTGTTTTTTTTTAATTTATAATAGGCTTGCTCTTGAGCACGGACTATCCTAGTGGAAGAGACGTGCTCTAAGGTGGAGCGAGCTTGCCAGAAAAAGTCTATTTACTCATTTTTTGAATGCCACAGGGTTGTAAGTGGCCAGAAACACTGACGCGGGCAGATCTTTCTATTCATTTGCAGTACGCATAATAAAAGTATTCCGTCAATTACTGTCAATTAAAAACGGATGAAATTTTGCAGTACTCCTTGATGACTTATGGTGAAAAGGGAGACCTGAGGATGGAGGAATGTCCTGGCTTTTTAGACGTAATTTTCTCCACAGGATATAAAATCTTTTTAGACGTGGAATAATTTTTAAAACCGCAGTGTGTTTTATATTTTTTTGTTACCAACGTGTAAAATTCAAATTAAAGTATAGATTTAGAAACATTGGGTTTAATAAAATTGTCAGTAATATGATTTTTCTTAAAACTCTATGAATCAATAATATGCATTGCCATTATTGCCAACCCTGTCTGAGAGTCAATAACTCTCTGCGAACGCGTTCATATGCGTCATCGTATACGCATCGACGTCGAAAGTAGTCGATGACATTAAGATGGCCGGTTGCTATGCTGCCGTCAATCTAAGAAGTGGCTAACTGACAAAATGTTAGCAGTTAACGAACGACGTAGAATACAGTAGGTAATACCATACACATATCGGGTTGCCTTATCATTTTTGCGATCGTACTTCTGTATCTACGATTAATTAAAATATGTATCCATAACAGTGCCAGATATAGACTCATCAAAAGGAGTATGTTGGGACACCATAGATATGAGAGACATAACATCTGTTGTCTTGATTGTCGGGGCTGGGCTGTTTTGGAAATTATCCATCTATCCTCAAATAGTAGCCAATACTACGTAGGTACATTTTGAAGCAAGGAGCTATGATTTGGTACATTCAAGTCTCAATAATGTTTTATTCTGTTTTTTTTCCTAAATTGAGAGTAATTTAGGAAACTATTTTCAGTTCACCGAAGCTTCAAAATTAAGCAGAATTCAGTACCTTAACTTTGACATAACTTTCATACGGATTACTTAAACCTTTCAATTTCAATTTATTCATTTCAATTGAACTGCCTTAGAAAAACATTCTCTTATAGAAAAGTACATTTAATTTAAAGTAGGTAGCATTATTGTTGTAGGTAGGTAGCATCTCATTCGAAGTCCGTTAAAAATGACTGGTTAGTTAGGGATACAATGGAGCTTTTCATTGCGTAGGTTATACCGATAACAAAGAATCGTGTCATCGCGTACTCTTAACAGGTTGTAATATCAAAAGGCACGTGTTGGCCGGAAGAAATCCAAACATTCCTTACGTGTTTGCGTCTACCGTGAAAGCATTTAGAAGCTTGTTTATTGTGAATCACTCACACTTTCTTCTGACACGAAAATAGTTTATCGTAATACTTTTAATACAAAGATCCTTCTCGTGACTTTTTGTTTGGTTTTGCAGCTAACTTATATGATATTGATAACATAAATTATGCTGAATTTTACAGTACATTAGTAGTAGTAGTAGTAAAACACTTTATTGCTCACAAGTACACAAAAAATAAAATAAAAAACACAGTAAAATTGACAATACTGTGGGCAAAAGCGGCCTTATCGCTGCAAGCGATCTCTTTCAGGCAACCTTTGGGTAAGGAACAAAGCCGGAAAAAAGAAGTAGTAGTAGAGGTAGTAGTAGAGTAGTACATTACATACATTACATTTTCTATAATTTTAATATTGAACTTATTTATTATGTGTATTGTTGCAATGACACATATCACCAAATCCACGCATGGTCAAACTTTTATCGTGTAATATTAATAAACTAATATTTTACATACGTACAAATATGCACCCGCCATCACTCACTGCACGGTGACATTTGAAAAATATGCTGGCATTTGTTAAGCACTTTTAATAAAGGTATCATTATCATATCATCACTCTAATATTTTTGTCTATTAAATGCCAATTTTGAGAAAAAATACAATATTTAAATATCTTACTTTTATTTATTAAGACTTTTATTTATGAAGATGAATTGAAAGAATGCACTCCACCCAAACAAAGTGATATTATCTAACTAATACGTGATACCTGCGCATGCGCAGCCGTCGTCAATGGCTCATCTCACCTACGCTAATGGATGATGAGTAATGTTAACATCAAAGGAAAGGAGAAAGTTCGTTGTTTATTTGTGAAAACAAAAAGACTTTATTGGACGCGGCATAATGTCAAAGAACGTTGTGGACCGTGTGTAAAGATATGAGATGCGAGCAATTATTTTTTATAGATATTGTTCTGTTATTTTAAAATACATAACGGGGGTTTGAGTATATTTTTTATACGTTAAGCATTTAAGTACTTTTGTTGTGACGTTTGAAGTAAGTATAGATAATCTAATAAATTAGTACCATTTATTGTTTTTCAAAGATTTCTCTACGATATTAAAAACACTTTTGCATGCGTTAAAACCAGTTTTTAAAACATTTATGCCACTCCAATGTCGGGGTAGTAAAAATGGCGATTTGTATGCGTCAACAGCTACTGCGGGTGAAATGAACGTTGACCACGAAGACTTTGCTTAACTTTGGGGAACACAATTTTAAGGGCTCTAGTAAAGCGGATGATCTAAAATTTCGTTTTAGGTGCTCAAAAACATCTTTGTTTGGCGAACGGTGTGCGATTTTGCATTGTCATGGTGCACCCAGTATCGTACGACGCGCGACGTCTCGAACTTTTTTATTTCGGTGATAACTTGTGACCAAAAAATAGTGGTATACCAGTCAGCGACAAGCGTCTTGCGATCTTATAGTACAGTAATTGCGTCGTCACCACCCTGAACCCAAACGAGGCAGCTGATTTTTTTGAAGTGCTCCATGACTCACTTAAGACCAAGACAGTTAACTGCTGCTTAGAATCTGGATCGTAAGCATACCTATATCCAAAATTTATCAACACTAACCATATCATAAATATGCTTTGACTCTCCTCGGTTGAATCGCTTCAGAATAACTAACTCGATCTGTTTTATGGTCGTCGCTAAGCACATGTGGAATTTCTTCGTGTATGTTTTGTGGACAGTTGTTTGTGAGTATTTCCCATGACGATCTTCAAGGATTAGCTGCCACGGTTTCGATCTCTTGCATCATGGTGGTTTTTGGTCGACCTTAACGTGGCTTGTCACCCTCGTTGAAATTCTAAGTACCAGAGTTCTGCCTAAGACATGGTGCTGCATCACTGAACACAAAAGTGTTATCCTCGTAGCACTGAAATTGAAATAACTCCCTTCGAAAGTTGTGGAAAATTATCGCACTCAGTTTAGCGCAAACGAGGATTAAATGGTACTTCGCAAGCACACAAAAAAGGTCCTTTATCGTTAATAGATTGGAGTTCAGATACTTTTGTACTATATCGTTGAAGCGAAAGCAAAATATTATTAAGTTGGGTTATTTGTGAACATTGACATGTCGGCAATTTTCAATGTTACAGTGTCCAATAGAAGTGCCACTTGCCAAAAGACAAGGAGATATCAAGCTGTGGAGCGAACAGCACAAAGCACAAGCATGGCGTGGACTGATAGCCTATTCTGTCTGAAAATTCAATAGCCTTTACGTCTATTACATACGATTTATTTGCGCGGTGTGTGAAGATAGGTAATAATTCTGCCAAATGCCAAGTTAATACGAAAAGTTCAATCTTTTGGCATTTGATCTATACCATATTAAGTTATATCTCGTCCTCTAAATTTCGAATCCCATTCGCTTTAATGGATCACTTTTTCAAGTTCCGATAAATGTTATGTTTAGAATTTGATAAAGTCTCATTTGTTGTTTCCTTTTTCGACTTGTATCTTTTTAATTGGTCCAAATGATTAATAAGAAAATATATGCGCATTCAAAGTTTTCAGCGGTTTATTTGGTTAATATTTATTACCTACAATGCAGTTAATAAGCTATAGAACCTTGTTATTATTTATGTATATAATTAAACAATACGTTATTATTTTATCGTACAAGAAATAAGAAAAAAACATCTTGTGTAATGTAGCCCGTTAAAACTATTTTACGAGTTCTTTCAGACAAGTATCAAATATGTATGATATACAGGTCCCATATACCTAAGTCTAGCAAATTACCTACATGACATATTTAAGGGTGAACTTCCGTGCGTAATAGATTATGAGGAATGAAACAGAATCAAATAAAATCTAAACAATGTCACATCTTCGACTTATAATACGTCGCCAAGGGGCACGACCGCAAAGAGTGTGCCTAGTCGTTGGCCCAGTGCGGATTAGCCGACTTCACGCACCACCTTGGGATCTCTTTATAGGTGTGCGCAGATTTCCACACGATATATTTCTTCACCATAAGAGCGTCAGATAAACGGAAATTCGAAAAGACATTGGTACGTGGCAGGATTTGAACCTGCACCCCGGATAAAACAAATAACATATCCCGAAAATTATTCACAAATTAAGTATAAAACATACTTAAATAGTTAAAAAACACCTTTAAACATACAAAAGCCACCGATAGAATTTGCAGATATACGTTAACACTCAAACGAAACGGATACAACAATTATACTGCCGTAAAATTAATAACGTAACATTACTTGTAGCATTACCACCCTAAGCAACCATTAAAACGCACGTAGAATAATGAGAATGATTACTTTGAAAAATTGTATGAAAATTATTTATCTTCCATACGGTAACCTTTTGATCCGAGAACGTATGTTGATATGCGGATTAATGCAAAACATTAGTACAAATTATAAAACAACTGTCAGGCGATATCCTGTTAATGCATCAATGACAAAAGCAGCTTTAGTAGCTGTATAATTATGAAGCAAAGACATTTCTTATATATATATATATATTTTATATATATATATATTATATATATATATATATATATATATATATATATATATATATATATATATTATATATATATATATATATATATATATATATATATATATATACAACAGGAAGCCAATTAAAATTCTCATAAATAAAAATTGCATAAAAAAGAACATTTAAATGCCTAATAAAATGGAACAATTTAAATACAACAGTCGAGGCAAAACAAAACGAACAAAATAAATTACTTTAGTAAATTGGTTAAGTAATGTTTTCCCAAGTTTTTATTGCTTTTCATCTGTTTTATTAACCTATTGGCTCTTTTCACATTTTGCAGGATATCTTTTACACAATAACAATATTTTAGTCATCTTGCGTAAATAAGCAATTTCTTAATTAATTTAGTTGCCGTTTTTAGAATTAAGGAAAAGAGTTAGAAATAAGTGAAAGAGACTATAGTTCAATATCACACAGTTTTGTAAAGACAGGTGAGAGCATATTTTCTTGAAGACTCACCGCGGCTTTATGTGTATAATTACAATCATCCAGATCGAGAATTCATACCTGTCAGTGTCACCAGAAGTGCTCTATTTCCCTTCTCAATTCAGGTGAGTGAAACTCGTAGAAACCACACGTGTAATGAAGAACACATCTCCTGCTTCTATAGTAATAACAGTCGATATAGAAACAGCTGCTGCTATTACTGTATTATTTTCTATACAAGTACGTCATTAGAGTAATGACGAGCGGCACGCGTCGCGCGCGCACCGATGATTCGTTATTGCGTTAGTCATAAGTTAGTGATGGCCCTTGGATAAAATTATCGATAGTCTCTGGTTACTTAATAAGCATAAAGATGCAGACTGCCCAATTCCAGGGTCGGTTCAAGGCACATTTTTTTTATTATGTTTAAATTCTTTTAATATTATATGTTTTCAAATCTTTTGCTGAATATTTGTGTTAGTTATGTGCCACTTTTTAATGAAAGGTAGCATTGCACAGGGACCTTATCCAAATTTATGTTTCCGTTTTTAATTGAAATAAATGAATGAGCGTTGTAAGTGAAATAAACAACTGTAAGTACTTAACTTTAACATAGAAGTTTAAAAAACGCAATAACAATGAACTTCTCATATAATATACCAAAACTTCTCAACAGCTAATTCTGTCCTGCTGTGTTCCCAGGAATTGAAGCAAAAAAAGATTTATCGCGCCATTCATGCTTTCCCATCACTACAACAGCGTCGCGTGCGCATCTCGGTAACGACAAGCCAACCGCTTATCGCTAGAAAACCCCCAGAAAAACCACCGCAAATGAATATGGGCTAGTTATATTAAAATTACGAACAGGTGATGTTCGCTCACGGAGTTTTGGTGGCCGTTATTTTTGACGTCTTTTAATGTACTGCCATTTGATATGGTCGAATAACTGTAGGTACAATTGTTTACCTGGGTGTTGGGATATAACAACTATACCAAACTTGGTAATAAATATTTATACTCATAACGAGATTTTATTGATACGATCTGTCCCAGTATTCAATATATCAAATGTAAGTCTACTGTTTCATAACTTTATCGATATATAACATAGTATGCACCACAGATTTCCCAATACAGGAGATGGGAAAGCCGCGTTTTTAAGTGCGACAAATGTAAGCTCAACGAGCATACACTGGCTGCCAGTTTACGCTCTGTGAGACGAGTCAAGACGCATGAATATTAGAAGAAACTACCGTTTTATCCCAAATGCCATCCTGTGCAATTGTAACATGCCATCATCGCAAGGAATCAGTAAATTTACCAAGAAATATAATAACTTTTCACAGGTAAGAACCGAAAAGAAATTGCGACACGGGGACTGCCTATAAACTTGGCGGCTTGTCCAGTCTAATTGTATATTCGGATGTCTGTGGTATGCACCATTGAACTTTTATATTCACGTAACATAAACAGGTTTGATTTAACAGTCACGTCCTTCAAAATAAGCTCCTATTCAATTAAGTTTCGAAGGTCCGATACCATATTATCAACTCAAAAACGTTTTACTGAATAAATTACCGAATAGAAAGTCTGTGGCTAAAAAACTTAACGCATACCGATGTAATAGATCTCAACCGGACGATCCCGCAGGATACGTAATCATATCTCTGGGGCGCTTTTAACTATATAATGAGATATTGGGATGTTAAATACTCGTACTATAATTGCTTTTGTTACGTTTAAGGTTTTAAAAAATGGCTTGGTGTATTGATTTCATGAATTTTCACATACTAAACAATAGCGATAGGTTGAAGAAAAGAAAAGTTACAGATTGAAAAAGAATTTACAAATTCAAACTTCGTGCAGTCCATAGCTGGACATAGGTCTCCCCATTCACAACTTATGATATAAATAATTTAACATCCGCTAATGCACCATACTTCAGTTCTTAACTATACTTTTTTATCTTTGACCAGTGTGTGTTGTCAGTTCTGATTTACGGAAGCGAAATATCACAAATAGTCTTTTGATCGGGTTCACAGTTGCTTGAAGTCCTATGAAGAGGTTTATCTAATGTGTTTTCCTACATACAAGATACGAAATCGGGATATCCCTGGAAGAACTAAAGAGACCGAGATAGCCTATGAAATTTTTGACGAAGAGATTTGACGTATCCAGCCCGATGGAATCTACATATTTTCGGTAAAGTCAAACAACTCTATCAATGAATCCTTTGGGGATATAGTAATTATGTATAAATATTGAAACATTTAGGACATTTGTTATTTCGACTGCTTCACTGCCTAACATTAAGACGGCCCATTATGGTCAAAAACTAGAAAAAGTGTTAGGTACTTTAATGCTCCGTAATTCCGAAACACGCTAAAAGAGGTCAAAGCAATAAGATTATTATCTTCAAAAAACGTGCAAGAATGCTTGTCACCTAATTTCTTATTGGCTCACATTGTTGTGGTTATTCCCACATAATGTCTTAACTACGTCAAATCATTGGAGAGCAAATTACATTTAATCGTCAATCATTCACACATGATTTCTCGGTCAGGCAACGCTTCTGTTCGATTAGATCTATTTATGATTATGATTAGGGTGTGTACAGTTCTTGAAGTGGTTTATTTATATGAGAGTGTATTACCGTGCTAGTTTTTATTTAGAAATAATTAATAACTCGTATTTTTAAATGTTTTTAGCTGTGGCTTTTGTATAAGATTTTTTCAATGAAAACATTTCGGACGATAGCATCCACCATGCGTGTGTTTGTTCAATTCAACAGTCTCTTTATCTGAATAGCGATTCAGTAGGACGCGCGATTACGAGATAAAGTACCTAAAGCTTAAATTTGGCCATACAAAACCTATGTAATTATTTATAATTACTTTACTTCATGAGGAACTATCACGGACAGTAATATAACGGGCATAAACTGAATGAAAATAAAAAAATCCATGAATTTTTTCTGAAATGCATGTCATATATTAACTAGCTAGTCATGTGGACTCTTATAAACGATGATATTCTGTATATATAAAGGTAGATATGCCACCCGTGCCTCAATAACGAACCGCCGAAGAGAGTACAGTTTGTACTCTTTTGTTTAGGTAAATGTACGCTCATTTGAAATATGTGTATGTGCGCTGTCACTGCATTCGGAACACTTTTTTCGATTGTTTTGTGAGCTTATCACGAATTCATCCTTATTACATCAATGCTTATAAATAATTAAATTTTAAAGTCATATTTGAAGTTGGATAATTATTGTTGTTTTGTTTTTACTGATTTGGTCAGTACAAGAATCACGCGGACTGTTACCTCCTAATTTATCTCAATCATTAAGCTTTTTGGCAGTAACTTTTTATGATATTATTTGGTAAAACTTTATTCTGACTCATGTTACACACGTGCTCACGCTCTAACATGCCGCAGTTAGTGCGCTGATTATAGTGTCACGGTACGCCGCACTTGTCCCACTTTATAAGATATGAAACGCAAATAACCCTGTATTTATTTATCTG